>OMKY01052601.1:0-10500 GCA_900302395.1 Bregmaceros cantori | reverse complement strand
TAACTTAAAAAGGAAATATAAAATATATGTATATAGTAGCAATTAGTTGTCAGCAGTTGTTGTGCTAAAGGGCACGGTGGACTACAGGTTTCCATAGAGTTATATGTTTACGTAGGGCACTAGAATAACTTTTGTGCTGCGTAACTTTGTTAGTTGTTAACAGAAGCAATAGCTTTAGCATTATCCGAAAAGGAGCGATTAACCGTGGCGAGACAGTTATAGTTTTCTGTGTTTTTTTTTTTCATCGCACCAATGTGATGTAACGACTATCGAATAATCGTTTCAAGTCATGTGGTGGATCAGTCCCTGTATAGATCCTGACCTGTGGTCGAGGAACAGGAACTTCCACTCCAAGCTGTGTCTGGACGTGAACTCGTCACAGGGGTCTTCCACTGTGCACAGATCCTGAGAACAAGCAGTGCAGGGGGAGACATTAGTGGTGAAAGCGGTTCTATTTGAGGTTTACAGAGGTTTTCACGGTATCAATACACACCAAAGATTATGATGCTGTGGATTGAGAGGTTGTCTTAAAGTCTTTCCTGTGGTAGCAAAACCTCGAAAACATTTAGATTGAACACTTTCCCTCCATAGCTCTGTGCATGTGCACCAACCACACACCCCAAGTCATTGATTGTGAGCACAGATGCACATTCTCATGTGCACTGCAGAACACTGAGGGTCTGTTCCAATGAGGGACGAGCGATCATGTTCGAGTCCGCTGCCAAAAAGCATCGCAACCAATGCGATGCATCCTTGGGAGGAGCTAGTAGGAGCGGCCTCCCACACTCGCATGCCGACAGGGGCGGCTGTGCGAACCTGCACAAGTATGCGCGCAATCACGCACGCGCATTTGAGCATTCGTGGACACGAAATTTGACACTTGCATCAAATGTGCACTGTTGATACATACCTCAATTTAAACATGAACGAACAAAAAGTAGATTGGTGGTTGAAATGATCCGTATGGAGGATATAAAAGAAATATTAAATTCCTCGTTACAGAGACCTCGCAAATCCCGCAAATACACACACACACACACATCAACACACACAGCGAAGCAGCCCTCGTTGATAAGCACACATGTGTGTATGCACCGCTGCTGGCACTGTGTGTGTTGATGTGTGTGTGTGTGTGTATGTGTGCGTGCGTGCGTGCGTGCACGCTCACGCGCGGCGATTCCCGTGTGTGACAAAGCGGAAGAGCGGCGGCGCGCTCCACCTGAAAATGGCAGCAGGCTGCCTCGCCTGACGTCACGATCTCGTTCCTCATTCACACACAAATTGATTAATTGATTAATCAGTTGCACTGAAGTGACTGTTTTAGGGAATTCCACTAATCAATAATGTGAGTGAATCTATGAGAGGTGAGAGGTTCTATGTCTGGAACCCTTCACTTACCTTCAAGAACTGTGGCGTGACGAGGCGGACGGTAGCTATGAGGCACACCTGTTCCTCCAAGGATGACTGGAGCGTCCGGGGCAGGGTAAGTTCCAAGCTGCTGCAGCACGACGTGGGGCCTAGAGAAACCACACACCATTAGATTTTTCCCTAAATACAAACATTCACTGCAGAGAACCCAGCCTTTGAGGTTCTCTTGAGATTAATATTATTAACTTCCAGTGGCTGTTCTCAATAAACTAATGAATGTCAGTGAAACTATGGTAAAGGGAACTATAGTAATGTGTCTAATATCAAGTTCAACTGTTCAACACTACATTTCACTGTCCGTCATTAGGCAACTGAAAAGGGCCCACATTAGGGCAATCCACCCTACTTTATTAATCCCCAAAGGGAAATTATGTTCATTTGGCAGTTCCGGTTACAGAGTTCAACAGGATGAGTAATGATAGACCCACCGGTAACCATGAGAGACTGAGACAAAATGATTGGAAGCATGCAAATTCCAATTTCACATACACAGTATGTAATAACATTACAATAAACAACCAGAAGCACTCAGAAAGGAACCTGACGCTGTTGCACCTACCAAATCATTCAGATTTTGACATGGAAACGTCTCATTGACCTCCCCGTGCACTAACCAGGTAAGGAACTTTCCATCCATCTATCTGTAGGTGTTGGTGATAAAGTACGATTAAGTTGCTTGGTGTAGGCACGGAAGTCGCGGACACGCGGCGTGACGTCACTACGGAGAACGGGGATCGTTCACTCATTAATAATAATGAATTATGACTATTATGTTACTTATAGGCTACAGAAAATTGTATCAAAAAATTCTGCAAAATTCCATCCAGATCCATGCTCAACTTTTTCAGTTATCCAGGGGACAAACCAACGCGACCAAAAACATAACCCGCTCCGCGGCTCTGCACCGGCGCAGGTAATAAAGTAGTAAAAATAAAACAATGCTGATAGTACGCTGGCCAAATAAGGTCCAGTCAGTCTGTTTCTACATTGTGGGTAGGATGGGGAGACTGAGAAGTTTATATGGTTAGGTTATATGTGATGGTGTTATAAAGTCTGATAGCTGCTGGCAGGAAAGATTTCCTGCCACTCCGCTGCAATTCAGGGAGATTTACAATGAATTAAAGTAATTAAAAACAGAAACACATTCAATGATTTGCCCTATGGTGTATTTAAGATTATTCAAGGATCACAAAAGTAATCTAATAGGAGACATTAGGATTGTTTTTTTAAACCTTGTAGCAAATAATTTTAACAAATAACTTCATGTGTTCCAAGTATATTTAATTTTGTTCAATTCAGTTTAAAAATCATTTGTTAGGATTTGTTTTTCTAAAAAGTAATCCAAAAGCAAACCCTTCCCAACCCTACCAAAAGTAAACCCTTCCCAACCCTACGTTGTTCTTGGTGGCAACGCACTGTGGCGAGTCATGGTAGATAGTTTTGTTTGGTCGGAAACCAAACTATCTACCATGGTCGGAAGGCAGAGACATTTACCGTCATTGTGATACTTGAAATCTCCGACAAACTTGACGTATTCGTAGATGGGCGGCTCTTTGGGGTCCATGTTCCCTCGAGCCAGGTGGCAGCAGAACTCTACGTGGGCCCCGCCTGAGGCAGATAGAGAGGCGTACAGTTTACATGAGGCTCCACGATTGTGCCTAATGGCCAATGCACACCAATGCAATTGCCAGCAACTGACTGCAATGCAACTAGTAGTAGAAGTAAACCGTCATTTTTGTCTCTGACATCCCAATTTAGATTATGATTTTTTCGAAGCAACAGACAGCTGAAAAATACACAATAATTGAATATTTACCTTTACAGATGAAATTTTGCAAACTGTGTCCCTATTTCAAATGAAGTAAAGAGAACCCATGCTTGCAATTCCAATTTTAATGCAAGAATTGTAAGAATAAATAAAAAGTAAAAAATAGTACTCAACTCAACAGATTTCTGTTTCGCGACAAAATTTGCCTCAAGGCAGAAAGTAAATTTTTTGGGCACAAGCGCCGTTTTTCATTCTTTATTGAGAGACAGATAGTGATAGGATTAAATCGGAAACTGGGATGAAGGGTCGGGGGAGTGGGGGGGACATTGCAGAAAAGCCGAGCTTGAACTATGGTCTGAGGGATGCACTCTCTAACCACTCTGCCACCGCTCCAAGGCAGAAAGAATTTTGATTTGATATTTGTATTCATGAAATGCACCAACAATTTGGCTATCTGCCTTCCCAGACCTGATGACCCATGTTGGTTAGATGTGCCACAATTTCACTGTTGTACTGCACCATACTCTGCCACCATGGCACCCCTGACTACCTACTAAGTGTTATAACCTGTTATCGTAATGAGTGTCTACTGGGCTAACCCCAGATTCCATGTCTGTATATTGCTTGGATATTGAACGTGGCGAATAAAGCTGTTTCAGAGAAGGATGTTCTTGAGACGAACACAGTCTTGAAGTTCACTGCACTCCGTGTCACCTCCAGCGGAGTGAGAAGCAGATTCCTTCTCCATCAATCCATCACTCACAGCATTTTTCACATTTCAACCGCTGCGTCACAAGACCTTCAGGTGATATAATCTTTAACCTTTCAGCCTGCGTCATGCAACACAAAGGGGGCTCCTCTGTGTCTGTTTTTAGGACAAGGAACATTCCAATTCCAAATACATACGGTATTTGTAGGGCTGTACGATTTGGTCTCAAATTGAATATGATTTGTTTTGTTTCAGTGATGACAATTCTTAATTTCAATTCTCTGCAGAAGAAAAAACAAGCAGCGGTGGCTGAGCGGGTAGAGAGCACGTCCCCAGGACCATAGGTCGAGCAGTGCCACAGGTTAAATTCCTCTGTTTGGCTTTTCTGCAATGTCTCCCCCTGACTCTTCATCCCAGTTTCGGATTTAATCCTGTCACTATCGCTCAATAAAGAATGAAAAACGGCGCTTGCGCCCAAAAAATAACTAAGAAAAAACAAGCAAAAACCAAAATAAACTGGCATCCATTGATGAAACATAGGGTTTTGGTAGCCTGGCGAGCCAGAACCAATCCAACGTCCAGCGATGTGCGATGCGGGGACGGTGCATTGGTTCTGGCTAACCAGGCTCAGGTGTTGGCATAAGACAGTCAGATATATCCCAACGTGAAGCGAGATTGACAAAGTGCTTGACTCACTGTCCATGAAATCTGGGCTGATGTGGTCGGACAGGATCAGATGGTCCGACAGCATCTTGTAGACAGTGGCGTGTTCTCTCTCAGGCAGGAAGTTCAGGATGTTTTGGTCCACCATATCTGACTGGGAGGAAGTCAGAGGCCAGACTCGGTTACTCCAAATACTTCTTACTGTGCATTTAGACAGCCGCCACATATTAGGTAAATTTGGAGAGATTCTATAGTGCCTAGTTGTGTCACACTGCACCACAACGGTTGCTTCTGTTGCGAAAGACCTTCTATATTCTTTTGCCAGTAATACGTAACGACCACCGTAATAACAACAAAGGCCCCATTCACTCAGATTAAAACCCATGTTGTAAAGCTAATGTATTTATCATTTCTCACTATCCAACCCCAGACTATTATTGTCATTTTCTGTCAGCTTTGTATTGGTTTGAATTGTATTAAAATTAAGATTGTAACATCTTTCATGATAATGTGAAAACTTTTGAACGGATGGATGGATTCGTCTCAGATGCTGTTGTAGGAATGAGATTTGGAGGCCAACACAAGATATATTTGTTTGGCTCATAACTTCTGACTGGGTGGATGGATTTTCCCCAAATTTCTTTAGCTTTGTTTTCACAATAGTTAAAGCATATACTTTTAATTTAAGATGAAGCATCAAATCTTTCAAGATGCTTTTTCCTTTGTGTGATGAGCACCCTGTACAAAGCCCCTGTGACATTTCCTACCCAACATGGCTCTACAATATTTATTGGTTTCATTCAAACTCAAACTCATTTTTTTTTTTATTTATATAGCACATTTCAGGCAGAACAACACAAGGTGCTTAACAGCCAATGCATTTGCAGTTTGAAGGTCAGCCAAATAGTCTGTATAAATTACATTTAAACAGCTTATATTAAAAAGAAGATGATTTCTTCTTTCTGTGAAATATTGTGTATAAAATGTCCCTTTATACATTTATATACTTTTTTGTAAGACTTCTATATAAGTTGTTGGGACACAAACATGCAAAGTGTTAAATGCAAAGCCAAAATCCATAAACAATATTATTGCTTTCAACATTTGCTTTTTGCAGCATCTTTGAATTGGATTATGACTCTCGATTAGACAACGTGGTCTCTGGTAAACACAGGAAGTGTTGTGAGTGTTCCCTCTGTGTTGCCGTGGTAATGACTTACCGGGAGGTGGCCAATCAGGGAGGAGACGCTGTCGGACACGTAGACAATGTTTCCATCGGTCGTCAGGGCAACAAGGAATCCATCTAAAGCCTAAAATCACACATTTAGCCTAGTTAAAACCCCTGCTTGCAGCACACTGTCCACATGCAACCAGATCTGCACTCATATTTCATTATATTGTGTTGCACTTCCTTCGGAAGCTAATAATATCACTATATAATTAGTTTATTATAAAATGTATTAAATAATTATTAACTAACTAACTAACTTAATGATCAACTAATTATATCACTATATTGGGAACTCGTACTCCTCCACTGTGCCCTGTAGTAAGGCACCCCTGGTTACTGAGACTTCACCTGCTAATGCATCACTTTATCTCAATGATAAAATGTTATTTTTATTTCTATTATTTTTTAATTACTATTATCAGTATTCTTACATGTTCAAATGAGTGGCTACTGTGTCTGAACCCTAATCCCATGTGCATATTACATGCAATTGCAACGTGGCAAAATAAAGCTGATTATAATGTAATGATTAACTTTGAAATAATATTAAAACAGTTGCGAGTGGTGCTTTGCGCTGCATTTCCAGAGGCTAGTGGTCTTGATTAAAGACCACAACGTGTTGGCGAATGTTCGACTCGCAACTTGACACAGAAGTGTTTTAGTACCATCTATGACATTAATCGGAGAGCAGACCGTATTGAGAATTGTTGATATGAGGTCAACCTGTGCTAAACTAAATATCATACAGGGTGTTAGATTCCACCCATTGTCTTAATACATACAAACGGGTGTTGTTATCCTCACCAAACAAACGGTATTGATTATATTGAGTGAGCTTCCATTCACGCTCGCATTTATTCTGCCACTAGTTCTGGCATATGGGAGAGCCTAAATTTAACCCTCTTCTCTGGCTTGAAGCCAGACAAGTCATTTGGCTCGACTTGAATGCGGGTTCCAGAGCCAGGAAAACAAGCTCCAGTGCACCAAACACGCACCTTAAACATACATTCATACACCAATGTTGAATGTTTGATGGTAGCCTTAATAACTTCCATCAAGAATCATAGCAAAAACATAGAAGGGCTGATCCTGTGACGCAGCAGATTAAGAGGGGGCCATATACTACACCTTCGCTTTTCCCCACTTTCTTATCTCCCTTTCACACTAACGCTGTCAATAAAATGAGAAAATGGCACTTGCACCGGGAAAAACAAACAAACAAAACCACAAACAATTACTCGGTTACTCACGATTACTTGAAAAAACAACTCTACTATCAGTGTCTTGTTGATTAATTGTTCCAGCTCTTTTGGTATACTACTACAGCTACTGTTTCTGTTAACAACTGAATTTCATCATTTGGGTGGATCTGGTCTTCTGTCAAAGGAGTTGTGTTCCATGCACATTTACAAGTTATAATAATGGCCTTGGAAATTCAAAATGATTATGAAAGTGCAGATAACCCAAGTATTTAAGGAAAACACAGTGAAAGCAATGATTGTAGAGTAGGTATATATTCACATTATATATACTGTACATATATTATAATATTTAAAATAATAATGCTATTCATGTTGCATGTATTTAACTTGAGGTTTGTCATCCAGGCGAAGGTTCACAGGTGTTACTTATGCGTGTGTCCTTATATGTCATTCTGATAAAATGTGTATTATGAAGCTTTTGTCATTCAATTTAAGAGATGGCAAGTAGAGCTAGCTCTATGCAGGGCTCCGAACCAGTTCAAGGAACAAAAACCGAAAACGAGTGGAATTTTACGGAATTTTACAAGGAGCAGAACCGGAAACAAAAAAAGATTTCTTCAAATGTTCTGGAAACAGAACATTAGGAAATCCACAAAACCATTAAAAACGTTTTCATTCTCTATATATTTTAGCATATCCTATGTCTAGGAGACTATTTCCGTCCACTTTCACTGTCTGTCACCAAGCCCCATGCATCTCGGACTCCATCTTGTGGACAGACGAGGAAGTGAATGTAATGGCGTTTTAAAGCCGGTTTTGACGTTAATACAGTTGCTCTGAGGTTTGAAAGTCCACCAAATATATTTTGTATGAACTATACCTAAACATTGCACAATATAAGGAACTCTTAGAACGAACAAAATGTTTGAGTTCCGAACCGGTTCAGGACCAATATTTTGGTGGCGGTTCCAGGAACAAAAACATTAAATATAGACATGCCTAAACCGTTCGGAATGGAACGTTTTAAAAATAATTTTGTTTTCAGGTCCTAGCTCTATGCCCCCAGTCTCACCTCTAACATCAACTGAGTGAATTCTTCGTTGCTCAGGAATGACGGTTTCCAGTCCTGCCTCACTTCACTCACGTCACTCTGCACAGACATGTCTGAAACGACCAAGATTCACAGTTTTCATGAAAACGTAAATTCAGACAGCACACAGTGTCATACAGTTATGCTCGCTGCCAGCCAATCAGATAATTATGATAGATAATAATTTTGACAGGTACAGACATAAATGCTACTGCCATGCCTCATATTTAGCTGGGAAAACCAGATGGCCACATTATCATCCAATTGAATCAGTTCCTATGCTAAGCAGTAGGACTGCAACTCACATTTTTTTCAATAGTCGATTATTTCCAAGATATTTAAACGATTAATCGATTAAGCTGCCATTGCATCAGCGAGCACCAGCCATATATATATATATATATATATATATATATATATATATATATATATATATATAGAGAGAGAGAGAGAGAGAGAGAGAGAGAGAGAGAGAGAGAGAGAGAGAGAGATAGATATACAATTGACATTGATATGTTTAATAGTATTTAATACTTGTAATTACTACGTGAAAAACCAACTACTATGTTACATAAATATTCTATTTGTTATTGGCTGATTCCTGATCATGACAATAACACGATGGCCGGAACTTCTGCGAATGTAGGGGGTCGCTGGACTTGTGAAAATGACACAATGACACAATTCACGGTTAATTGTATGTGTATGAATGTGAGACTGGTCTGTATGTGCCTTTGCAAATATGCTATTAACTGCAAAATGGGACACCTTCAATTTTGTACCTGCCCAGACGCTATTCCTGCGTACAGTGCATAGCTAGTGCCGCTATAACAACTCCACAACAATTACGACTAACTTAACTATGCGTTTGTTGGCAAAGAACCGTCTTTTTGACCAACCTTTCTGCTTCTGCAGGAATCCGATGGTTCGCTGTAAGATGGTAGACTTATCCATCTTCCGTGGCAGGCCTTGTCCCTGCAGCATGGTGCACAGCTCCTTAATGAGGACATTGAACTGGTCTCTTCTTTTCTTCTCTGACTTGTTACGCGACGCCCTGGACACACACCAGACACATTTGCTCCATGTCACCATCATATTCCAAACAGTGCTGACCCTGTAGAAAATGTATGACATTGCTTTTTTTGCTACTGTGTTCTGGAGAGAGAAAGTGATGAAAGGAGGGGTAGGCGAGAATATAATAATCATGAGCTGGTTGTGTTGGTTGCTCCTTTGCCGACAAAATCAAATCCCAATTTACCTTCTGTCAGGTTGTTCTTTCAAATCCTTACAATTTATTCAAAACTGGATCGTGAACCCACAGAGAGGAGAACATAGGAGAGCATCGGAGCCCGCATGCATGAAGGGTTGATGGTCTCTCTCTCTCTCTCTCTCTCTCTCTCTCTCGTTGTCCCTCCCAGCACTGGCCGGCGCAGGTGGAACAATCGGTCATATTAAAGAATTAGAAGTTTAAAAAATGAAATAATTGGAGTTGAAAAAAACAAAAAAGGGAAGTTGAAAAAACGATAACACAAAAATGAGAAGTTGAGAAAACCAAAAAATGAGAAGTTGAAAAAACAAACAAACAGTGGACTCCATGGCCATTCTTGGCTTACGTAGAAACCAATAACCTAGCATCATTCCATTAAACTCACAGACAAACCCTGACTGAGAGCAAATCACTTCACATTTTGACGCATGGCTACTTTGGACAAATAAGACAAAATACAAAATAATTATATGAATTTTGCTAAATATTTGGTACACCTTCAACAGGGTAACTTGGGTAACTTAATTGGTAGTGGGGTGATAAAAACACAGGTTCCTACCTGACATACCTCTTAGCACGATCTTTCTCGTCTTCTTCCAGAAGGTCATCAACGCAGCTGCTAGTGCTGTGAGAAACCATAAATGAAATCAGAATCACTTTATTGCCAGGTTATGGATCAACACCAGTGTTCTAATGAC
Source organism: Bregmaceros cantori (assembly GCA_900302395.1). Lineage (NCBI taxonomy): Eukaryota > Metazoa > Chordata > Actinopteri > Gadiformes > Bregmacerotidae > Bregmaceros > Bregmaceros cantori. The sequence continues at coordinate 444 of OMKY01052601.1, read as the reverse complement.
GTGGGAGCCAAGCTGAGCTCCCTTTCCTTAAGGCTCCTATGAAAGAGGAAAACTTGATTTTCTGTGAAGGTCTTCAATGGTGCATATTATATTACCTTAAAGAATATCACCATATAAATACAAATACTGCCATTTGAATAAAACTTGTTTCATATTCCGATCACCATGCATTCGCAAATCTGTATTGAGCGTGTTTATTAAACCGCAACGCCACACAAATGTATGCATTTTTTTTTTATCAAAGAAATGTATAATTCAAACCCTGATAAACACAGACATGGAATTTGACTTTAAACCTTTTCAGCACCCTGGTACAGAAAACTACACACACACACATATATATATATATATATATATAGCCACTTCACAGTTGCCTTGCTTGATATATATATATATATATATATATAGCCACTTCACAGTTGCCTTGCTTGATATATATATATA
>OMKY01052600.1:0-10615 GCA_900302395.1 Bregmaceros cantori | reverse complement strand
ATACTTGGAAATAAACACTAAACACAATAAACACAATCAACTTTTTCAGGAATTCAGAACGTTTTCAAGCCAGCTCAACTATCACTATTGAACATGGATTGTAACACACACACACACACACACACACAGACACACAAAAACGTGTGTGTGTTGGAACATTGTAACATTGCATAACAGCAGTTTTCCACTACTACCTCGTGGACATAGAACAGTCCCTTCGCGTTAATGTAAATGAAGATATTTCTGCAGCCGAGTGTTCGGCGTGCAAAATCCCACGCCAAAAACCCTGGCATTCGTGTAAACAAGGTTATAGTTATCTAAAACCTCTCGATGGACCTTACTCTCCACCGCCAACTGGACCGTTTCTCTCGCACCACCATCTTTTTGTGTTAATACTGTAGGCATCGTACGTGTAGCGGGTGAGATATGAGATGACACATCACAAGTTAAATGTGTGGTTTGTGCAATTAGAAGCGCTGTTAGCCTGGGGGAAGGCAGACTTTGTGATGAGCACATCGGAAACATTCTTCCCATCCCTGAACAGTTATTTGGAGTGTTGCAATGGGCTGTAAGCGGGCACGAATGTGAGCATTAAAGCAAAAAATATTGTTTACAGAAATGTGCACACCAGACACGCATCTCTTTGCATGCGGTAGCGGCTGCTGGTTGCTGGCGTTAATGCTTCACGGGCCAAAGGTCATGCGATGAACATGAACTCAACAATACGGCTTGACGCCTTTCTCCGCCGCTTAGCATTCTGTTCCAGTAATCTCCCGATGCGAAGTTTGGAGTCGTTGGCAGTGAGTGCTTGTGTTTGTGTGTGTGTGTGTGTGTATGTGTGTAAAGAAGGAACATTATTTAATGTAGTTTACTTTGCCACTTCCCCGCGCACACACTCCATTTCAAGGCTGCAGTCATTTTTCTTCTCCTCTATGGAGTTCAGGGGGAAGTCTTTGCTGCTATCCTGCTTCATATCTCTACCGTCTCTTATTCAATTTAGTTGTTATTATTATTCGCATGCCCAGCGCATCTTACACAGAGGTAAAGAAAGTAGCGCAGAGGTGAAGGCAGCGGGAAACTGACTCATCCTCTGAATCAGTTGACTCTCTGGAATCGATGTGTTTGTAACATTTTCCTTATTATTAATACCTTGTTAAGCACCCTTTTAAATGACCTATACCCCCATCTACGATCAACAATGGCACAACAATAACAACAACAATGTAAAAATGTGGATGTGGGTGTTCTGCTCACTTCTACCCGAGGCGAACATTTCTTACTCAAGTGTTGCTAACAATGGTAGGATTGGAATACATTTAGCCTGGTTAGTACGATTGTTGGCTCTGGTAAAACCATGGATCGAAAAACGTGTCAAAAAAAGGGCAATCCAATTGTGTTATCCGTTCACAGCGCAGTAGGTGGGACAAGCGGCGTGGAGGCGTGACAACCAAACTTCGCACACACCTCGATTCAAAGACCCTGATTTGTGTGCGATGTGTGAACGATTTGTTGGTTCTGGCTCACCAGGCTAGAATATAATTATGGTGAGTGAGTCTTGATATTAATGGCATAAGCATGCTTTGTAAAATGAATGTAGACGTGTTTGGCACTTAGACTTGAAGAGTTAATCTATATATTCTAGAGCTCAAACCGCACCCATCCACGCCTACTTTCCCAAGCCTGTGCATTCCAAAATTAAATTTGGCATATCATTTGCTGTAATGATGTAAAGTGCAAATCCAAAAAAATATTTTGTTAGGGTCTCTCCAAAACCCTAACGCGTAACCCTAACCTAATCCTAACAATATATAGTTTTTGGATCGTTTTTGGGATTCAAACTTTATCTGAGTTATTTTGGAACGGTGAGCGTGACCCGCGCATGACGATATCCTTTTGTTCTCTTCCACTATTTATAAACATATCACACTGTCTGTGTTACACACACATCTTGGCAAACATGCTGACTCACACAGTAAGTATGAACCACTAAGGAGAACCATAATAGATAATAGTTTATATGAAATCCATCAACGAGTTTCCGGCTCCATCTCCTTGCATCTGGCTCATCTCCCAGGTACTGGGTGTTATTGCTGATATAAGGACCACTGAGCTACCAGATTCTTTTCCATCCTTTGTGGCGCATATCATCATGTTTATTGTTCGTCCATCTCCACTAAAAGTAAGAAGTAGAGAACTAGGGCACTTGGATGCGTCTGTCAGCCCAGCTCTCTACCCATTTATTTATGGCTGGCCCTTAATTAGGAGCCGGCACACTAGCTCAGCAGGGGTCAATTGACTACAGGGTCACACATCAGTCATGCACGTCGCCTTGTGTGACGCCACTGCCGGGGGCACAGTCAGCGCTAATCGGGATGCTCCAATTTTCTCTATTTTCTGTGCGTGTGGGTGTGTATGTGGTGTGTATTGAGGTGGCTGGGATGGTGAGATGGGTTGATTACAGTTGGAGGCTGCAAGTCGTCAGCAAAAGTGCAGGAATGGCATTGTGGTCAGTGAAGAGAGTGACACTAGCGACGGCTCAGCAAATAACCCTAGTTAAAAATAAATATATTGTGTGTGCGCACAGGTGAGTCAGCCAAAATTGATTGCAGTGTGTACAAATTCAGGTAGGTCGTGCGTGGCCTGCATGCCTGTCGCTGGCCCTAGAACTTACCTGATTTGCTTTTTGGTGGACAATACCACTTTCAATCATTGCTCAGGAGACTCGCCTAATTAAATGTTGTTTGGACAGCTGTCCCACTCCTGGCTGCCATGAAGACCTCGGCGAACTCGTGTCAGCAGACCAAAACATTTCTGCCGCAATTTCCAGCAGTGACCGCCAATGGCCTCTGCACTGAAAAATGGATTCCAAGGGTCTGGTGTACGCTGTCCTGCCCCAAAAAGCCATCATCCTGGCTTAAGAGGCAAGATCCTTTGCCTCGAAGGATTATTAGAAGGTAAAAGTAGCAGAGGGAGACAACCAATACCTCTGGAAAAGGATGATTTTGGTGACCATGCACATTGAGCCACAAGCGACGATAGTGAAATAAAATATAAAGTGTGTGCCGAACCAAGGATGATATTTTTTTAAAATGTCAGTTGTACAATCTTCACACCCATTTCAGTTTCACCAGCCCACAATCCCTTATTTCAAGATTAAGTTAGTTTGGCTAAATGTGCTTGAGCATATCTCAAGTGACACTTGAGTTTGTGGAGCAGAAAAAGCATCCTCGGCATTACTCTCCCATACAGCATATCCTTGTGCAAAGTGTGCTGGATAGTTAAACGATGCACAATGACACCATCTGCCGCAAGATCATGTTGTAGGTCTTTGGAGCTGATATGTGGGTTGAGTTTGACTGTTCTCACCATTCTTTTCCTTTGCTTATCTGATATTTTTCTTGGCCTGCCACTCCAGGGCTTAACTAGTATTGTGTATGTCATCTTCCAATTCCTCACTTGTATCCTTCCCTTAACTCATGATGATATTTGAGAAGTGAAACAATGTTTATAGGATTTACAGAGAAAGTGTGCAATACCAATTTAAAAGTAGGCAGGTGCATACGAAACACAAATGTTTTGCTGATTTTAATACCTTTAGTACTAATTATTGGAACCCAATTTGTTTGGTAAGCTCGTTGAACCTTGACCTACACACAAAGGTGAAGTCAGTTAAGAGAAAGAGTATTTAAGGTGTCCAGTTTACAAGTCACTATCTCCTTTGCATCTTCTCTGAAGTGTAGCCACATAGGACATTCAAAACAACAGTACAATGACCTGAAAACAATACACACACACACACACACAATACTTACATAAAATACACACAAAAGACAGTTCATGACAGTTCATGCTAGTTAGATGGAGTTAGATAGCCTCTTGATCACTTGAGCAGGCCGACAGCGCTGCCAAAATGAATCCGTAAACCATGGGGAAATTTTAAGAAGCTTACTACGTGATTGAATCCAGATGGGCACAGACATGGCGACAATTGTTGTCAATTTGAAGGCCTGTATCGCAGAGGCAACAGCATGCATATTAATGATGTTTATTAACATCTCCAATCAGATTAGCACAAAGTCAAGCGGTGGTATGTGGCTGCACATTAGCATTCGGCTCACTGCTGAGACATATCAGGGTAATAGATGTTTATTAAGGAGACAGACAGTGGGTAGGTTTCGGAAAGAATCTACCAAACGTGACGGAGTGATGGATGGTGCGACTGCTAGCGCACAATTAATTGTGTACAAATAGCAGTGGTTGTGCCACCGCAAGTATGACTTCGCCCTCAAATCCCCTTATAGGCGATATTTTTTGGATTTTATTTTATTCATTTATTTGTTTCCCTTATCTCTCTTCTGTTTTTTTTTATGTAATTCAATCACATATATAATTATACTCATCACGTTCTTTTTTTGTTTTTGTTATATAGGGATTGTGAAAAAAACAAGGATATTCAGTAAAATTTTCAAAATATGTACATTTTCAATTAAAGTGAGGATAGAGTTTTAGAGAAAGCCAGAGAGAATGAGAACCAGAGAGTGTGCTCCGGGCTGGAAGGTATAGGGTGGATTGCCCTAATGTGGACGCTTTTTTGCAGCTCCCTACTCTGGAACAGTCAGTTGCCTAAGGTGGAACAGTGAAAGGTAGTGTTAAACGGTTGAACTTAATTTTAGACACATTACCATAGCTTCACTGACAGTCATTAGTCTAGGGAGGAGCCAGAGCCACTGGAGCTGAGGTGTCCCACATTAGTCAGTGGCCCACATTAGGACAATCCACCCTATAACACCTTCTAGCAAGGAGCAGACATTCTGTATCTCCCTCTCTTGTCTCTCTAATTTGGCAAACTTGTGCCCAAAATAATAGCTTTCTTAGATTTTAAACTTCTTCATTCACACTGTAATGATCTGCAATGGTCTCCAGCATGATGTTTGGTCTGAAACTAAGACTCTTACACATACATACACCGAGACATACCATCGCAACTAACTGTGTAATTAACTGGGAAGTAACTTGATTTGCATGTTGCTTATTGTCTGTTCTCAGGAGTCTCTTGTTTTGCTGGTGACTCTGTTATGGTTGGCTCATTGGTTGAATTGCATGCAGCAGTATACTTGACTGTATGCTGCTGCTGTATATGCGCTAACCGAAAAAAAAGTGTGATTTTTATAAACATAAAATAAAGAAGCCAAATCAATGGCTTGCCTGGGGCAACATGAACAAACACACCAGCGCTGCCCATAACATACCTCTGGAAAAGAACATACTTATACGGCCTACTTGACGGAAAAGTCAATGTAAGTATTTTCTCCCAGTTGAAGGTCAATATGCAACTCCTACTTATTTGAATCCCATCAACAGTGTATGCTAGAATAGATGAGCATCCGACTAGCTAGCAAGCCCATTCATTCATATCATTGCATCATTTCCTATTCAGGCATGGCAAAGGATAATAGAAACAAAAATCAATACAGTCAAATCAGGAGAAATCCAGCCATCACCAGGTGCATTTTTAAATGCATTTTTGGACCATTTTAATTATTTATTTTTTACAAGCACCATTTTTTATTCTTTATTTAGAGAGATAGTGATAGGATTAAATCGGAAACTGGGATGGAGAGTCTGGAGGAAGACGTTGCAGGAAAGCCGGAGAGGAGATAAGATCCCGTGGCTTTTGATCTTTTAGCTGGAAAGGGTGAAGAAGGGGAAGGAGACATGCGGCAAAGTCAGTGAGGGGACGCAAACTAACGACTCCCTACGTATAGGGTAGATTGCCCTAATGTGGGCCACCGCTTTATGTGGGACACCTTAGCTCCAGTGGCTCTGGTTCAACTGTTCAACACTAAATTTCACTGTACCACATTAGGCAACTGAGTGTCCCATATAAAAAATGGCCCACATTAGGGCCAATCCACCCTACATGCTTCGTGGTGCACTGTTTTAGCACATGGGTTTTCTTTTTATGAACATAGACAGTTTGTTCTAACTTGCCAAAAAGTAAGCTGAATTCTCATTACTGACTACTCTCCTTAAAAGTAACTAAGTTAGTGTTACGACTACATCATTTTAAAAGTAAAAAAGTTGTTTAAGTTGTAAAACGTTGGGAAGCAGACCTGCAGCTTACTTATGCCGGTCATCGATTTCACAACAGCTGCGTGAACTGTGAGACTAAGCACCAGGCACAAGAGTGTATGGTGTTGTATGGAGCGGTCTAACCGACTCCACCACAGAGCCAGCCCGTAGTAATGCGTTAGATTACTCATTACTGGAAAATGGACTAAAATCAAAATAACTTAGTTACTGGAAGTACTGACATCACTGCAATTTCATCTCTGCCATTTGGAAATTGTGGCGTGCTAGCCAAATGTTTTTATAAGTACTTTTATGATTTGATCTTTTATAATTGCTTTACTAATGGAATTTAATCATTTACTGTCCCTGTATTTTTCCCTGTGTCCCTTATCTAGGGTAGATCGGCCTAATGTGGGCCCTTTTTTGAAGCTTCCTAATCTGGGACATTCAGTTGCCTAAAGTGAAATGTAGTGTTGAACGGTAGGATAGTTTGCTTTTACCATAGGCACTGGCCCACTCTAGGGCAATCCACCCTATATGGACCCTGAGTCTGAAATAACAAAATATGTATGCCTATATACATACATACATATGATATGATTAGACAAGAATCTCAGCTTGCCTTATTTACTTGCATACATTTGTTTTCGTCAAGCAAATGCAGTTTGCATATGAAATGAGAAATAAAAATGCATGCAAAAGCAGTATGTAGCGTTGATAGTGAGTACACTCTGCCATGACACACATTGACGGATGATAGTGAAAGTGCAAGTTGTTTTTCTCAAGAGCGCCTTTGTGTTATTGCTTTCTCAATAGTGTGTCAAGGTCGGTCTAGGGTCTTGATGAAAAAAAAAACAGCTTGGATAGGGCTTGTTTAATTTTCCATGCAACAAGTATAACAATTGAGCCACCCATCACTACTTGATACTTGATATGCAGAAATAGCATGAATTGCGTTTATTGCTGCGCTACATTGTCAGAAATCAGTTTTGCGCACAGCAATGTGGTGCGGGGACATTGTACCGCCGCCGCCAGCAATAGTCACTTGATATGTATTCATGCATGCCACAGACTCATTGGCTGGAATTGCTTTGTGGAGAGCGGAAGGAAAACAATGGCGTGTTTTGTCGGTGCTGGCTAGGTTGCGCATCAGCAGCCTATTTCAAAACAAACCTTCTGTGTGCAAAACTGCGAGATCTATTCAAGTGGTTTGAGGAGAGGGAAGTTCCTCAGAGGAAATTTAAGACGAATGCGGGTGGCAGGAGACCATTGCGGAAACAAGACATCCTATGTGTCTTTTGGAGTGTTATGATTGGCATGTGGCTAAATCATAACACTTCTGAAAGCTTTCAGAATCAGAATCGGCTGTTTTCCACATGAGTACTATACTGTGTGCGATACAAGATCGCACACAGTATAGTCTAGTGAACACACAAGAGCTAGTAAAAGAAAATGATACAAAGGCATGTGATGGAAGCTCTTAGAGGGAAAAACCTACCAAAAATTCATTTTGAAATATGTTCTTTCGTGATCTTAACTCGATGCATAGGGTAGATTGTCGTAATGTGGGCCCTTTTTTGCAGCTCCCTAATGTGGGACAGTCAGTTGCCTAAGGTGGGACAGTGAAACGTAGTGTTGAACACATTTCCATAGTTTTCTTTTACCATAGTTTCACTGACATTCATTAGATTAGGGAAGAGCCGGATCCACCTGTCTCACATTAGGTAGTAGGGTTACACTATCTTCCCTGCATGTGTGAAATCACTCTGCGCGCAGTGGTACTTTGTTAGCACAGTTTAGACCTATGGACCCAAACAGGGGGTAGAAGCAACTGAATCACTTCAAAATTTTAAATTTAAATTCCTTATATGTGTTTATACATGACCATTGTTTTTTTTTTTTTACATTTACTGACTATATTAACTCATTCAGTGCCAAAGATGTGTCATTGTGAATAGTACCGCTGAGGGTAAAGTGTTTGGGTTTTATCGAGAACAAAAACAACAAAAAACATATATTGTGTGCAGTACCTCCATTTGACCACCAGAGGGCAACACACCCCGCCTCTGGGGCCTATGAAGGGAGCGTATAGTGGCAGCGTATATTGTCGCCTAGCGGCCACCGTCACCGCTCTGATCTCTTCCTCTCTTCCTCCCAACACACATGGCGTTTTGGGACGAAGCGAGGAAGAGATCAGCATTAAAGCTTGTTTATAGCAAGTGCTGTGATTAACTTTTTGGCGATGAACATTGACAACAGGTCATGCACAGCTTTGAAATATATCCCCTTTGCCACCCAACAGCTGCGTTCAAGTCTCATACAGGCGTCGGAAAAATGACATCGGTTCGATACTCGGAGTTGGTACTCGCCGATACCACAATAAAGGAGCTGATACCGGGTCTGTTCGATACCGGTATTGGTACAACACTAGATAAAATTATATTGAAAATATAATGAATATATAATAACAACATAACATTAAATATAATGAGAGAAAGAAAGATTTCCATTTATATAGCGCTTTTCTTCCACATAGTTCTTCACACACCAATGGCGGCTGCTGCCATACAAGGCACTCGCCACGACCCATTGAGAGCAATTTGGGGTTCAGTGTCTTGCCCAAAAACACTTTGGCATGGAGACTGTCGGAGCACAGGACTATATAGAAAAACCAAGCATGGACCGCAAAGGCAAGACTCCAAATTGGACCAACAGATTCAATCCCACAAAAAATATTTCCCATCATTCCTACTAAAATAACTATTGATTTTTTTTCATAGCCAGGAATCACAACAGCCCAAACTCGGAATGAAACCAATACACTGACTTCTGACGCCAATTATTTCCCGCCCCCCCCATTCATTCCACCAAACATTTGCTGGGTCGACAACACAGCACACACCTTCACACACACACACAAAAAATTGTAGAGTCTCCTATGTCGCCGTCAAATGCCAGCCAGAGTTGCCACCATCCTGAAGTGCTGTTTATGCATGAATTCATTTGAAAGTCACATCACTGTTGTATCCGAGACAGTGCTGTCTATCGGCAGTGCTGGCTATCGGCACAAGCGAACACTTCTTTCTCACAGCAACAGGCTTGTATGCTTGATGGTCAATGCAGAGGATCTCCCACACAGGGAGGGACAGCTGAGGAAACCGAAAAGTGGATAAAATAATAATTATTAGAATAAAACATTTCCTCAAAAGAAAATTACCTTACATAGCTAATTTACACAGAACATGTGTATGTTCTCATTTTTCAAATACACAATAAATGTTGCAAGTGTTAAATCAACACTTAAAGAGTTACATTTAACACTGTGTCTGAGTGTATTTGGTCCTTATCAGATTTGTTGTTGAATGAACTCTTTCCATAGAGTTTAACCCCTCTTAAAATTAACTTGAAATTGAGTAAAAATTTAACACTGGCTAACATTGTACAGCGCCGCCGGCACGTCCGTGAAGGGACGGGCGTCTGCATCTGTGCGGATGACGGCCATGAGGGCCTGCGACACGGCGAGTCAGCAGCGCTACTGCGACCCAAACCCCTGGGGTCCGAGCCGAACCTCGGCCCACGCCAAGGGTCGGGTGCCGCATGAGTCACGATGCAATGAAAATGGCGGCTTCTAAAGTTTGAGAGAGGACAAGGTGGGTGGCACTTTAGTCGAGGCTTTGTAGAGTCTAATTGACACATTGCCTTTTAACTCCAACACTAGTAAATATTCAACTCCCTCCGTTGTTGTGATAACTCTGAAAGAGTCAATGAACTTTGACACTGCATATTTAACACTGCAAAATGTACTGTGTACATAATGATATCTTATCTCCATGCGCAAAACCTGTTCTACTCTTCTGACAGCAATTATTTCTCCTTTTTTTCCCAGCTAGACATGCGCAGGATGTGCCTCCAAACCTTCAGCTTGGTGGACGACACTTGTGTGGTGCGAAACATCTGCCCAAGGCTCCAGCAATGTCTGGACGCCTGTCCTATTGACTATGCATCAGGCCGATAACACACCGTCCCTTACCGGGCACCATGGAGTCTCTCTCTCTCTCTCTCTCTCTCTCTCTCTCTCACACACACACACAGGGGTATTTCCACCAAATTGACGCCCTTTCGAGTATACTAGAGCCAGAGAGAGATGAGGAAACTTAGACAAAGCCCAGTGCTGTCCCCCATGTCCTTCGGGGCAGTTTTGGTACACCAGGGTAACTGCACGGGCCGATGCATGTCTGAATCAATACCCAAAAGTGTCGGAGAGGGTCTCCACAGCTAACAGCTCTCCACTGCCTAGTCGCCATTATGAGATCAACATGCCAGAATGGTCCACACCCGCACTATGCTGACTCTGAAAAGCATCCCGAAACAAATTTCACATCAATTCTCCATACACACAACGCATTTCTGGGATTTCTGACGCCGTTACAGGCATCAAGTAGTTTTGATTGAAACACACCGTTAGAAGTCTTCCCATTTCTGTGTATCAAAGGCCGCCATCACTCATCATCATTTTTATTTAAAATGTATTTAGAGAAGCTTT
>OMKY01052599.1:14089-25431 GCA_900302395.1 Bregmaceros cantori | reverse complement strand
CTCTAGGTTTCACCGAGTTTGCAGATGCAATTGTGTGTGGCTGTGCAGTGATGGCCCCCACCTATTTCATTATGGAAGTGTGTTGCCAAAAGTCTACTTATCTGACAGACTGACACATTAGCTTTTTTGTGAACGATGGTGACTAGTGAATGATGGTGATCATTTTAATGCCATCTGACTGTATGGGACACTGGGTTTGAGCCACTCCAGTTCATACTGCTGTATGATTTTACACATTTATATTTTATATCTAATTCAGCATGAAAACCAGGCGTGTTCCCTTGGGTCACTACTGGCACTGTGGCCAACACACCTAGCTGTTATGCTCTACAGAGGGCGCTCCATATGTAATAATAATGACCATTGTTCCCTTTTTCCATTTATTTTTGAATAATATTGTAAAATATATTCTTTTGACAATGTTAACTTGTGATTCTGGCTGCAGCTTTTGAATATTTTCACGATTAAGTATTCTCCCAAAATTGTGAGCAATTATGCCTATGTGAGAGGAATCACTTTCTTCTCCTATTCTCTGGTGATCAACATTTTAAAATGATGTGCATAATAAAAACAAGTTATTTTTGTTGTCAAAATAATGTAATAAAAATAAATTCAATGTTATATAAATATAAAAACAAGGCATAATGTACTCAGAAATGTATAAATACTGTTTTGTATAATGTTTTGAATTTCAGTCTTTAACTGAAGCAGCAGTTGCAGTGGTGAATTATATTATACAGTGCTACAATCAAGTATCGTAGCATCGAGCTTTGTAGTTGAGTAATTGTGATTAATCGAGCAGTCGTTTGAGCTCTATGTTGTGAAAATCTAGATGGATACCCATATTGACTGCATTTACAGATTCAATATTACTTTGTCACAAAATGAACTTGCCAATTGATTACTTAGGGTGAACTCACGCAGACAAAAAACCTTGGGTTTAGCTAGTAGTTAGTGGGCTTCTCATCGAGCAAATGGTCGCCGTGTTGCAACACTTCCGATAATAAATACTTCCTCTTTTGTGAAGTTATTTCTGGATTGCTCAGAAGTTGACCAATAGACCCGCCCTCAACTTTGGGGAATAATGACATGCTGCCTAAACACAACACTTGAAACACCTTACCCATCATGCACAGTAGTTACTCAATCAAATCAAATCAAACTTTATTTATATAGCACTTTCCTGCTGAGCAATTCAAAGTGCTTTACAGCAACATAACAAAGCAAAACAACAAGAATAAAAGGAAGGGAACACTTGACCTCAACCTTCCCAACCCATTAAAACAACCATACCCACATACAAATACAAGAGCACACACACAAGCACACACACAGGCAATGGATTTGTCATTAAAAATGTCTCATACTAAAACTCCCTTAAAGTCCCATACTAAAACTTTTTATTTTTGTTTAGAAAAAAGTGATGATACACAACACGTTAGTGGAATCCAGGGTTTGGAACTAATACTGGGCAATGGCAAGCTATTTTAGCCATTGGCTAGACGGACCTATTACCTGTTTCACCACTTGGCAAGTAAAAGATATTACGGGTCATTCGGGTCACAGCACTCTCTCGCTCTCGCTGTCTCTCTCTCGCTCTCTCTCTCTCTCTCTCTCTCTCTCTCTCTCTCTCTCTCGCTATCCAGTGCTTAATTACGTGCAATACAGTAGTATAGTGTAATGTTTGGTTTTTAAGTCATCAAGTAACTGGCGAGTTCCCATAGTAGGCCAAAACGTTTTGAAAGTTAATGATGTCTTTCTGACACGTGACGAGGCTATACAGCAGCCATCCATGTTGTCTCAACCTAATAATAATAATTCTATGGTGCGCTTTTCTAAGTACTCAAACCCGTTTTGCATAAACACACCCATGGTGGCAGCTGCCACACGACCCATTGGGAGTAATTTGGGATTCAGGACACATTGCCCAAGGACACAATGACATGTAGACTGTCAGAGCCGGGATTCGAACCACCAGCCTTTCGCTCTTCAAACCTCTAGTAGTTGAAATGCCCCCTCTACCAAATGAGCTACAGCCACCTGACAGTCCACACCCTACTTTATTTTCTATTAACGTTTGCTGTGGCTGCTCTTGCGACTTTAAAATTAACTACCCTTAGACAGACCCCTTTTTAAATCTCTTTAAAACTATTATTTGTATTTTTTTCTTGTCAATGTGGTATTTTCATTTTGGGCTGACCCATATCTTTAGCTGTTGCATTATTAGATTCCCTTGCAATTTGCTATAATTATTATTTTACTGTTCTGTTTTTTTTCCTCCGTCTTATGTTCTTATCTCCTTGTGTATGTCTCTTACCATTAGTCAGTACAGAAAGTTTGAATTGAATTGCTATTCAGCAATTTAGGTTCACCCCGATGATAAACTCCTGAACATACCCTTCTGCACAGAGTCTCATGACTGATAAGAGCGCTGAGACATTCAACAAGAATGCATCCGGCCGCCTCTCGGCAGCTGTTACAATAAAACTGAATTACTGTCACCGTCCTCACTTATCGCATGTTTTATGTGGTTACAAGATGGCGATGATGATATAGATGTGCCGGTGTCACGGCTGATAGTGAAGGGGAAATGGGGAAGCTGGAAAGATCCTGGTCCACGGCGGTGATCGAGAAACATTCACAGCGGTTAATTTAAAACGTAAACATAAAACATGTTTTTGATAGCATGTCATTAGAGAAGATAAGACATTCAACGAAGGAATTGATGTTTCTTTCTCAAAAGCGATTATTTTGTGATACATATCCAATATATTATTAAATACATTTGTTAACAGAAGCAGTATCTGTAGTAGCATCTCAAAAGTGTGGGAACGATTAAGGCAAGACTTTTTCAGCGTAAGCGCCACTTTTGCATTTTTATTGACTGGGTTAGCTCAAAGGAGAGGACGAGAGAGATCGGATGAAGACATTGCAGAAAGGTTGGCGAGGGGAGGAGAACGCTGCCTGTGCCTGTGAACTAAATCACAGGCACCATATATGTGCTGAGTGCGGGTGTCTTACCGTTTGCGCCACAGAGCCAGCACAATGCGAGACATTTAAGCCGTGACTCCACGGAAAACTCTAATAAACAGCCGGCGTCGTGGAGACACAATTTAAGCGGATAGTCCCTAACAGTCCAGCTCCCTATGGGTGCAGTGGAACCAGGGCAATCTTGATTTAACAAGTAATCGTTTCTGCGCTAATCGTGATATTTTCAATTGACGACACCGTGATATGAAAATGTGAATGTCGCCTACTCTAATTGACAGTCCTTGCAAGTAGGTTTCAAGGTTTCAATGTTTTTGTTCAAGTTCTTGGTGCCAGGACAGGCTTTAGCCTTTCTGGGGCTTGTCGTAGAGAATCTAAACTTCCCATGGCCGGTGAGAACGCGGTGTGCCTCTTTTTGGCTGGGAGCTGAGCGGCCCGCAGAGCTAAGACAATGTTGACTGTGGGAAAGCTATCTGGCTCAGGTTTCCTTCGGCAGGTAAACACCGGTACAATGGCCTATGTGTGTGAGTGGAGCCCTGTGGTCCCAACTGACCCCGGCTGTATCTCCATGGGTACGGTCTGTGTTGGAGCAGGCTAAGGAACCTGCTCCTTGGAGCCAGTTAGTCCCACCCACCCCTTCCACTGGAATGTATGGGCACTCGGGGTGAATAAAACGCGACTAGGTGTGGAAGTTCGGGCTGTACGATTTGGCTACAAAATCCCGATTTGTGTCTTTGAAATCTCAATTTTCGATTTGTTTCCGATTTCTTGAAAACATATTAAAAAAAGGACAAAATAATACAATTTGACAATTTCATTTTTCCCAAAATCCTCTGAACAAAATAATCCGATTTCGATTTCAAAATTTTTTTTGCACAGCCTTAGTGGAAGTATTCTGCTTGAATTACTGCCACAACTAACAATTTTAATTTAATAGACACTCAATGCTTCCCTCTCCCACCCCCTGTATGTAGATTGCTGCAAACTGACTGACCCGCTCGAACAAGCTGCCAAGTAGTACTAAGAACTTATGCCCTGCTCCTGCATTAGTGCAAAACTGCAAACACTAATGTGTATATGTAGCACTTCAGTTGATCCTTCAGTTGGTGTGTTTGCATTTGGGTGGATTTAAAGTGTTTTGCCTTAAGATTTTGCCTGAAAATCAAATCTTGATTTTTATCATTGAAATAACAATTTTAGGTTTTGATTTTTATAATCAATATCATTTAAAAAAAACACACACTTACAAAAAATAAAGAACTTCTTCACTCCAAATATTTACTTTTTCATTTTAACTTTTGCAGATTTTCCATATCTCCCTATTTAGAATTTACACAGAAAGTACCACAATTAATAGTAATAATTTGATAATAATTAAATGAATGTGGGACATCATAAATTGTATTTAAAAATGCAATTAATATTTTATCAGCAATTATAATTTTTAAAAATCAACAGGAAAAAAGTTATACTGATGGCACACCAAATTTCAAAATAATTTAGTACAACAATATTGTGCCACATTTTAAAATAATGTACTGTGTGGGGACGTATTTTGTTGACTTTTTGACCATAGAAGTGGCGATGAGATATGAGAGCTCTTGACACCACCCCTCGTCAAAACAATCTGATGACAAATATTTACCAATCATGAAATAATTAAAAATATGAAGCGGCTAAAGATACCGGGATGAGAGGCAGGCCCACACATAGTCTTGTCGCTCTAGCTTAAGACCACAGCGCACGCAGCACAGTGAGATTGCTATATACTAGTACAGATAACAAAACAACTTTATTTAAGTGAAAACATACATACAGTATATACAGGATCGCGTTACTAGCTAAAATCCTTCAATACCTTTAATCCTGGCAGAGAACTATAATGCTTACTTCCCTCTCGAAGAAAGAATACATATTTTTATTTGAATGCTTCCCTGGACTTCCCAATTTCTCTTTAAAAGCTATTACAACACAGACAAAAACTGTATGCCAAAAACACCCCGCCCGTGGCCCACACACAAGCTGGTTACCCTGGTTCCTTTTCTGCCTCTCACTTTCTCTCTGTCTCGCACTGAGTTTAGTGCTCGTGAGTCGAGACAGAGATAAATAACTTGAAAGGTAACAGAATGTGTGCAAAGTACATCCAGGAAGACATTCAGATTCAGTTTTCCATGTTGAGGAAGGTTGTGGAACAGACTGGAGGAGGAGCTCAACGTCCTACAAACGGTCAACATTTTTAAACTAGAAGAATGCAGCCGTCAACGATTAGACAACTAATCGTTGCACCCAGTTTATCAGGATATACTTTCTCATATCGTTCGATATTAATTTTAGATTATGGGTCACTTGCAGGATAGTGGAGAATTGTGACAGACGGCACACCTGTGCACATGCAAAAATCATCAGACACTCACAAGAAGTGTTGAAGTGTCTTTGGTGCTCTGCTGTGGCTTGTTGAGCTGTGTAGAAGACTGTAACTATACGATGACTGTGTAAATACATGCAAGTTTGCATATCGAATATGTATCAAATTTACAGCTCATAACGTCAGCATTGAGATCAGAGTTTTCTATCTCTGTCTTTGTTTCTATATTTTGATATATTGTCCACCCTTAGCACCACTATTTGATTAACATTATTGTTCCCAATCCTATCCTCTGTGATCAGTGATCGAGCCGAAAGTTCCTCCTCTTCCCCTGTTCTTTTGATGCACTATGGTTTTATGGTCTTAAATGTATATTCTAACTATATATATATTTTTTTTTTATCAATGTATTTATTTATTTATTAGATGCCAAACACCTCGGCTGCGAAGACACCTCAAGTGCTTGTAGATTTCCTTCTTGTTCTTATTATTATTGTTACGATTCAAATACTGGTCATTTGGAGACCCAGAAATAGACAAAGAGGAAGGGCTAACAAAATCCTTTATGGTGCAGATCTTTAACATGGCCTTTATGGCCTTGCTTCATAGGAAATAATAACAAGGTAAATCAGATCATCATGCTAAATGTTCATGGAGTTGTATTCAGATGAGGTACTCATCTCGATGTCGGATTCAGGTTCCACCAGGACGGAGTGGGGTGCCGGTGAGGAGTCCTGGAGGTTCGGCTGGATGCAGAGGTGTTACCAGTGGCGCTCCGGCGCCACTTCCACTTTCTGAGATTGACCATAGAGGGCGCTATGCCTGTAAGGCGCTGGGCGCTAGTCTCAGGCAGGGCGCTAGGAGTAAGAGTAATGCTAACCACTAGCACCTGCAGCTTCGTTCGGTTCAGCCTGCTGGCGTTGTCTTGAATCCCGAGGCTGAGTATCATCTTTTAACTAATCCAATGGTTAAATAACTCTGCCTCTCAACCATGCGGTTATGGTTCTTGCTGAACGGCGGGGGTTAATGCTAAGACGATCTTTTCCACGCTCGCCTGTTCGTGCGTTGCTACCTCTAGCAGTTACCGTGACTGCTAGCGGCCAGCGCTTTACGGGCATAGCGTCCTCTACGGTCAATCTCAGGAAGTGGAAGTGGCGCCGGAGCACCACTGGTAACAAGTGGATTGCGTAGATTAAATCCAAGATAAGAATACCAGGAATCAGTGCATAATCCAGGGCATGGTGAAGACTGTCCCATGAATATAATTAATAAATGATATGAAGGGTAACTTTGCCTAGACAGGTCTGGCTTACTTGGTCCGCGTACACCCAGGGGCGCGTGTTTCTTTTTATGGAGCAGTGCAGCGTGAATGTGTGCCATGAAATCCAGGTGCCGAGGTTCGTCAGGCTGCCCGTGAAAATGATAGATTCTTCTCCAATGGGAGTCGATGGCAATCCGTAGAACTGTATGTAGGAAAATGTGTTAAAAATTATTATTATTATTATAATTGGCAGCTGTACAGGCACTACAGTGAGAGAGCAGGAATGGTATTCAGTGTCTGAGATGAACTGAGATTATTAAACGGAACAGCAGTGAACAAATAGGCAGATTGTTGACTCATCTTTATTGGTTAAGCGATGTTTGGAGACAAAACAAAAGTTTTTCTTCATCAAGTGTTATAGAACCAACCCTTTTAATATGAAATACAGCTCATTCAAATATTCTCCACAAATTGTATCTTTATTTATTTTTTTTATGATGTAATCTTTACTTTCTTATGTATTCTCTGCAGAGAATTGTAATTTGTAATTACAATTCTCTGCATTCTAAAAATATGTATTTTCTTTGGTATGTTTTCTGTAGGACTTCTGTGGAAATCTCGCACTACAAGGGTTAATAATAATGTTATAACTATATATATCTTGGACATATTAAACCAAAAACAAACTAATAAGGGAAAAGCAACGATAAAACGATTAACCACAATACTCCTTGAAACTATTAACTTACTATAATATATTGCATATTACGTATGCAAGAAAATGATAAATGAAACTCATTTTTAGATGACTGTTCAATCAAGGGCTTGTAATAATGGTACTCGACCTGCAAGAGGCGCACCTCGGCCAGTAACGCAAGCTGTGCGAGTTGTTTTGAGGCGGGTGGAGTGCCAGCTCACCTGGACACCTGCTATGTTCCACACACACACACAAAGTTTTTTTTTTTTTTTACTCTCAAGCCCTTTTCATTCAACACCTTTTTAGTCCCTGAACCTACAATGCTGGGCCCCGGAAACACACAGGGCCAGCTTTTAGCCTCAGTCTTGAGCTAAGATATGCCTAGCCTGGCGAGCCAGAACCAACAAATCGTCCACAAACCAGGCTCGAAAAAAAAGGGTCAATCATATTGTGTTATCCAGTCACAGTGCAATAAGTGGGACAAGCGGCGTGGAGGCCTGACAACCAATGTCCGCCTACGTCTCGCGTCGCCCGTATCAAACTCCGCCCACGTCTGGATTTGAATAATTTGATTGGTCAGCCTGTATACAAGCGACATCTGCCTGATTTGCCCAGACCCAATGTGTCATCTAGCGGCGTGCAATGCGTGAACGATTCGTTGGTTCTGACTGGCCAGGCTAGCCTGCACCAATGGGGGTGGCCAAAAACAACGGTCAACCACAACCCTTTGGGAGCAATTTGGTGTTCAGTGCATTTCCCAAAGGATTTGAACCACCAAACTTTTACCCTTCTGCTCAATTAGTCTTGTTGATGTGTAGGGGTGTGAATAATATTGATTTTGTATCCCTATATCGATACAACAGCTGTCGATACAATTTATCGATACGTCCACAAGAGTATCAATTTTTTTTCTTGTCTATTTTTATCAATTTGCTCCTGGGCGTAATTCCACTCCTGTGCTGCGGGGTGGCACTAAACCTATTTAGCACCGTCCTCGCTTCCTTATACACAAACACAAACACGGCGTGTGTGCCATGGCCATGCACTGTATGTGTTTATATACAGTCTATGGCCATGGCGGAGCAGAGCCAGGAGAGTGAGACAGCGGAGAAAAAAATGGATAAGTAGTACATTCACTCCCCCGCGCACACTAACTCATTACCTCCTTCTCCAATGTCTAGCCCTTTGGGTACAAATAAATAAATAAATAAATGTAATTGAATCGTATCAAAATGGTATCGAATCGTGGCGAATCCTTGAGTATCGAAAAAAATTGAATCGTCGGGTCAGGAAATCCATACTGAATCGAATCGCCATGATGGGTGTGATTTACACCCCTATTGATGTGTATGTCAAAGTCGAATTCTGTGCATTCCCAAACCTGCTGAATCAGCCGTGATACCGCAACCAATGTAATCCAATCCTTGTTTCATAATGCACATTTGATATCTACGTGTGTCTTTGTGTGTATGTGTGTGATGCGGGCCTATGTGTTTTATTGGCAGCCTTTTTGGTGTATCTACAAACACGGACACCAATTGAAAGTGGAAACCAACAACATGAGACTACTATGACCTCAGAGCATGACCCTCAAGACATTTCAGAGACAAAGTTCAAGGTTAAACGTAGCCACGGACCTTGACGTTTGACGTTGACTTAAGGTTAGGTTTAGAGTTCTGTCCCGCCCACTCAGTTTATATCACTCTCTCGGTCTCTATCTCTCTCCGTCTCTCCCTCCCTCTGTCTCTTACGTGCCCTCTTCCCTTTGCCTTTCTCCAGTTTCTCAAGTCATTTATGAGAAGATGATTATACCACCCCAACAATTATCTGTTTTTCCCTGTGTCAGCTAGGCTTTCTCTCTCTATCTCTCTCTCTCTCTGTCTCTCTCTCTCTGTCTCTCTCTCAACTCATTCAATCAAAGTAGGGCTGCGCCATTTTCACAAAAAAATAAAATTCCCATTTTCTGCGGGGGAAAAAGTTCCAAGACATAATTTAATTGTTTTGCATTATTCCAAATAAATAGGTACTGCCAGGTCATGGGGTTAACAAAACTGAATATTTATTATTTACCAAACAAAGTAAATCAAAATCAGTCATAGTTTTGCCACATGAACTGTTAATTACACTAGTTAATTTGAAATCAGATTTTACGATTACAATTTTTTTTTTTACATCCTCTAACCAGAGAAATCTGATTTCAATTCAATGAATCGCCCAGTCCTGAATCAAAGCCTCTTTATTACCATGAAATGAATATTAAATAAGATTGCAAATAGAACCTACAGAATTAGTTAGCAAAGTGGAACAATTTTGTATGGAGTGGAACAATGCAACTGAACCGGGGATGAAGGATTGGCGCTTCCTTCCTCAGTCAGCAGCAGTATTGTACTGTGGGACCTTCATGTTTGTTTCCTAGGAGATGTTGTCAAATGATTTGTATTTTCTGAAACATTTTTGGAAAGTGCTCTCTGTCTGTGTCTCGCCTATCACATCCACCAAGGTCATGTTGGTTGACATAATAGCCAACCAGCAATACATTTCTCTTTTCAAGTCACCGTTGAAAGAACATCATGTCCTAAACAGTAGGCCAAATATATTCATTTGTGTTGGAATAGAACAGTGTCTGAGTGTCGTGTAAACGTAGTGAAAAAACCCTTATAAATTACTATAGTTACTTGAATAGAAATCAGTCAGCTTTATTCGTCATGTAATATATACAAACAATAGTACACACACACACACACTCACACGGAATTGTACTCAGGCTTGTAAAAATCACTCAAATCAAAGTCTGCCCCTAGAATTGTATTCACGTCTAAGTGTTATAGTCAACATCAAAAATGTTTTATTTTACACTTGCATAGTGCAATTTGCAGTTTCAGTCCTTAAAATGTAGTAAAGTTAAACAATGTCAATTATGTGACATTCGATCAGTAATCGATTTAACCGATCAATAATATTTGTTATTATTATTAATAATTTTCTTACCAAGCAATTCATCGGAAATGTGTACAACAATGCATTTGATGAATATGTGCATATTTCAGCTGCACCAATGAAGAAGTCCTTTCTTCCAGCCCATAGTTGCTACTAGGTACATAATATCCCTACTTCTCCAGAGGCATTAGGGAATGGCAACTTAGAAGAATATTATCACATTATCATGATCACATTTTGAAGTTGTTTTCTTGTTGAGAAAATGTTTTGGTCCTAGCTTGCATGCTATTGCACCATATAACCAAGCAGCACCAAGAAAAAAATTTGGAACACTGTTAACATTTAACAAAACATGCTATATTCATTTAGCAATTAGCATTGTGGCAACTTTACCTTCAAGTGAGTTTGTCCGTCAAGGCTCAAGGGTCTTCCACTTTGTAGTGGCAGTTTCTACCTGTATCTCATCTCTTTGTTTGTCTGTTGTTCTCTCTTGCACGGCTCTCTCTGTCTTTCTCTGCCTGCCTGTTTCATGCCTGTCTCTCTTCCGTTCTCTCTCTCTCTCCCTCTCCCTCTCCCTGCCTGTTCCTATGTCTGTTGTCCCTAACACTTTCTCTGTCTGTAACCTCTGGATCTCCCATCTCACTACTTTCTCTTTTGTTCAACCTTTGGGCTCAGTAATTATACAATCCCAACAATTCTCAGTTTGTCTGTCTGTCTGTCTGTCCGCCCCAGTCTCTCTCTCACGTTATCGCTATCTATTCCTTTTCCTTTCTGCCTTCTTTACTCTCAGTCATGCCAAGTTGACCATTTAGGATTAGATAAAACGCCTCCCACTCATGCTGCTGGTTTGTGTGTTCTTGGTAGAGTGAGAGAGTGAGTATTTGTGGTGGTGTGTGTTCTTCATTGTTCTTGTCTGTTTGTGTGTGTGTGTGGGGGGGGGGGTGCAGGGGTTGTGAATGTGTGTGGTGTGTCTATTGTATGTTCTTGGTACTGTATGTGCTGGGTGTTCTTAGTGGCTTGTGTGTTCTTGGAGTGTGCAATCTTGATGCATGTGTGTGATGGTGGTGTGTGTGCGTGTGTTGGGTTCTTGATGT
>OMKY01052599.1:0-14069 GCA_900302395.1 Bregmaceros cantori | reverse complement strand
TGTGGTGCTCTTGTGTGTGTGTGCTTGGGTTTGTGTGTCTGTGTGATGTGCTTATGGTGTTTGTGTGTTGATGTGTTCGTGTGGGTTGTGAATGTGTGTGGTGTGTCTATTGTATGTTCTTGGTACTGTATGTGCTGGGTGTTCTTAGTGGCTTGTGTGTTCTTGGAGTGTGCAATCTTGGTGCATGTGTGTGATGGTGGTGTGTGTGCGTGTGTTGGGTTCTTGATGTGTGCGTTCTTGGTGTGTGGTGTGCCGGTGCGTGTGGTGCGTGTTGAGTGAAGGAGGGGTGGGCAGCTTGTTAGGATAATAAGCCGCAGCAGAAGCAGCAAGCACTCTCCACAGACCGCCAACATGAGCACACGTGCGCCGGGGTGCGAGGACGGCAGCGTGACTATGCCGGCCAACAACAACGCTACCAGCGCGCCGCCGCCGGTGGTGATGCCGGCCGGCGATGATACGCTCAAACACTCGCTGGACGTCAACGCCGTGCGCAGACACTCGACCAGCAATACGATTATGACACGCCGGCATTCCACGGACCTCACGCACAGACACACACATGGCAAACATCACCGGGTGAGTCTGGAACACTGGAGATAAAGCCATAATCTTTTTTTATAATTGAAATCCACTATTGTTACAGAAGAATGATCAATTCATCTGCACCCCTTTCCTTTTAAATTGGGCAGATGAACCTGTAACGTTACATTTGCAAACTTTTTGGTGTCATACTATCTCTCTATATCTATTTATTCAGGCGTTGCCACCCAAGCTTACTTATTATCTTTCTTGTATTACTTACCTTTATTGTATCGTTGTTTCCTTCAGGCTTAACAGTGTAACCTACAGTATCCCAGAAAATGGGACGCTGGGAATGGAGACTTGCTTTGGGAGCAACATATATTAGACGGACCAAACAATGAAACGATTAATTGCTGCTGGTTAATCTATTATCAAATTGATTAAGCGGTTGATTCATTGGTTGCAGCTCTAACAATGATTATGACTTTGATGACTGCAAAGACCTCATTACACACACTTCTGTTGCCAATGTAGGGTGGATTGCCCTAGGTTGGGCCACTGCCTAATGTGGGACACCTAAGATCCAGAGGCTGTGGCTCCTCCATAAACTAGTGAATGTCAGTAAACTATGATAAAAGCAAACTATGCTAATGTGTCTAACATTAAGTTCAATTGTTCAACCCTTCACTGTTCTGCCTTAGGTAACTGACTGTCCCACATTAGGTAGCTGCAAAAAAAGGGGCCCACTTTAGGGCAATTGACCCTAGTGAAATTGACAGCTATTTTAGCACTATTTAACTTTTTTCGTGCTGCAGTTGTCGACTGCTCGTCGTCCTGCTGAAAACGCATACTTACAGAAGCCAAAAGTGGCCGTTCAGATTTCAATGGTGGGGAATATTTGATGGACATCCAAACAGCCTTTTTAAAATTATTTGTATTTACTTTTTACCTTATTTACATCATGGGAATCAGAAAAAAATAGATCTTTGGAAAAATGAAACCAATTCTAATTTCTAAGTGACGTGTCTTATTTTATCTTGTATATTAAAAGTACATATAGTGTGGATTGCCCTAATGTGGGCCATTGGTTTGCAACTTCCTAATGTGGGACAGTCAGTTGCCTAACGTGGGACAGTGAAATGTAGTGTTGAACAGTTGAAATTAATGTTAGACACATTTTGCTTTTACCATAGTTTCACTGACATTCATTAGTTTAGGCAGGAGTCAGAGCCACTGAAGCTTAGGTGTCCCACACTAGGGCAATTCACCTTACGTATTATACAAACAACATACAAATCGGGGGGGATTGAACAACTGTGAATTGCAACAATTTGAAAAAAAAGGAAAGTGGCTGTGTGTGATGCTTTTAGTTTGCCCAAGCGTTTTCAGTTTTTGTTTGAGTTGCAGAGTTTTGACTTTGTAATCTGCCCTTCGATCTGGCACTCTGTTTTCTGACCTGGCATGACGCCTACCAAGGGGTCTGGCAGGCCAGGCTAGCTTTTTTTTTACCGTGCAGTGTAAATAGAAAACGACATGTAATGGGCATTGACACTTGGCGGCAAGTGTACAACGATGTCTTGTCCGCAACCAACACCATTAATTCAAAAGGTTCTCTTCCTACACCTTTACCGTTGTACTAAAAGGAAACTATGAATCCAGCTTTGTTTAGTTTGCTGCAACGTTGACGATAGATTTGAAGACACATGGAATCACATGTGTGGATGGATTGTCCTAATGTGGGACAGTCAGTTGCCTAATGTGAGACAGTGAAATGTAGTGTTGAACAGTTGAACTTAATGTTAGATAGTATTTACTTTTACCATAGTTTCACCGACATTCATTTGTTTAGGGAGAGCCACAGAAACTAAGGTTCATTGCCCATATTAGGCAGTTGTCCACAGTAGGGCCACTGCCTAAAATCAATAAAATGGAAAATGGCGCTTATTTTTTAATCTTAATTCCAAGTGATAGACGTTTTGAAATCGAAATTGGATTATTTTTTAGTAATTATTTTTAAATATGTAAATCGTCAAATCATATTTCAAGGTTTTCTAGGAAAATTACAACCATCAATGTTGTAGTAACTGCACGGCAACACAATGAGTTGCTGCGGTTTTGCTGGCTGTGTTGTAAATTATTATTGGATATTTCTATGTATTTTTCATTCAATCAAAGATTAAATTATATATTCATAAAATTATAATTATATTAATCACATGCCCAAGGGTGAGGACTCTCTACTTCATTACTTTTTTTCTTTTTAAAAAATCAGAATCGAATATGAAATCAAGGTTTCAAAATCTTTTTTTTTTTTTTTTATGTTATTGTTGTTGTTTTTTTTTATTGACAGGGTTACTTGTTAAAGTGGGATGAGAAAGATCGGGGGAGGACACAGAATGTTCAGAGGTGGAGAACTCGCACAGCTGCCCGTACCTCTGAACTAATTCACGATACTACTTTCACGATGCAGGTGTCTTACCGACTGTGCCACAGTGCCAGCTCTGGAATTTTATTTTCAAGTAAAATTGTAGCAGCCCTACTTTTTCATGAACATTTTATCTACAGCTTCAACTTGTAGATGTTCCAAAGAATTGCTCCCATATACTGTGTCTAACTCAAGGTTGGAGAGACACTTGTGGCCTTGTTCCCCATTTGCTCATCAGTGGAGGGTTTAGATATTAACGGCAAAAAAACACAAAAAGTTCAGCTGCATACCAGTGTCGACGAGGCCAAAAGCAGGTGATGGATGTCAGATATTAACCCAATGCCAGAGATGTTGTTAACCATACACTACAAGTTAGGCTCTGTGCTGTGACGTCATGTTGCACTGAAACATCCCCATCACTATCATGGTAAGGTATATACTAGAGCAGGGGTGGCCAACCAGTTGGAGACCAAGAGCCACATATCTGACTATTCTGTGAAGAGCCACATCGCCACACAGACATGCTAACAATACCTATTCTTCTGACACACACACCCAGGTCCACTCTAACCTATAACAAACATATATTTTAATATACAAGTTACACACACGTAGGTTCAGTGAATATATGTGTGTGTTATACAGCTCTGATTTGCGCTATATAGTGTGGGAGGAGGGAGGAGGGGTTTGTGTGTGACTCTGGCTGTGCACCTAATGGGCACCAAGCTGATAGGGAACAAGTGAACAATTAAATTGATGCTTTCAAAATGGATTAATAATTTTATTCGATTAATCATGCACTTCTTCTACTAACCAACAACAAAACAGCAGGCAACAAGCCGTGGGTTGGCCAATGGCCACCCCTGCACTAGAGAGCTCTTCCATCTGAACTACTGTGCGCTGGCCCCTACAATTTCAGCCTTGACCGATCTGTTGGCCCATGAAGGCCCAAGCGATCCCTCTACGCATGTCCCCAGCAAGTGCAAACATCACAACAATGAACATAAATCCAGAATTTACATATCGGTGGACGGTAGTAGATGAATTCAGCAAAAATAGTTGTTAGGGCCTGAGTGAAGTGACCCGAGAAGTTCCGCAGATCTTAATGTTGAGCAACAGATGTTCCAATTGAAATATTGGAGATTGTGTGGCTCCTTAATTGAGATATAACCAATGTGGGCTGGCTCTGTGGCGCAGTCGGTGGGACCGCTGCATCCAGCCCCATTCGGTCTAGTGCCTGTGGCATAAGTATGCCGCAGGTCTGCTTCCTCACTCTAGAGTGGGCACCTAAGCTGCAGTGGCTCTGGCTCCTCCCTAAACTAATGAATGTCTGTGAAACTATAGTAAAAGCAAAAAAAATCTATGGCAATGTGGCTAACATTAAATTAAACAGTTCAACACTACATTTCACTACTGCATTAGGCAACTGCAATGTACTGAAGTTGAAAATCCTACCCTTAAATGATATATTTCAGTATGCCGTGCTTATACATTTTTATTGCATCATTGCATGATTATCCTACAGCTAAGGCCGGTCACAGGTGGTTTGCCACAGGCAATAAACAGACAAATGGAATAGGTGTGGCCGGCCAGTAGAGACTTGGACTTGCCGATGGCAGTCATGGCTGCTGCCAGCCAGGCCTGACACGATTTGAAGTTTGCCGGTAGCTCACCGGTTTCAATATAAAACACATAGTTTAGTATTATTCCAATGAATATCTTAATGAAAAACAGTAGCACACCTATTATAAATGAAATATATCACTCAGATGCATGGTTTACAGTGAGCAGCACAATTAAGTTTCTTCCATGTGAGTTACATGTGAAGTACAAATAATACACAGCCAAAATTAAAAGTCCAGCCAGGTTTTGCTTTTAGCCTGGTACCACGAACAACTGTTGTCTGGTAAGCTCAGCTGCTTTGGTGAATGGTTGAAAAAAAAATCTGCTTTTATTCCAGAAGCCACTGGACCAAGTACTGGTTCAGGGTTTGTACAGTGCCAAAAAAGTCGAAAACGTCTTACATTCTATGCCTTAAATGCCTTTTCTTGTTTGTTTTTTTAAGTTATTTTTTCCGGCGTCAGCGCCGTTTTTCCATCTTTATTGGATAGGATTAGTCGGAAACTGGGTTGAAGAGATCGGGGGTAGACGTTGCAGACAAGTCGACGAGCGTAGTCGAACTCGCGACACTGCGGACGCTGCGGTAGACACAGCGCCACTAACATGAATGGGGTCGCGTTAGGTGCGGTGTGCATAACTACTCCGCCAACGTGGACCCCAAATGCCTTTTAAAAAATTTTCAATGCAGGTCTAAAATTTAATTTACCCGAGGTTGAAAAATGTCTTTGTGCCTGTTGTGTTTCTTTGTTCTACTGTCTGCATGCTGAGACACTAATAAGTTGGCTTGGTGTACCTTTTCGTGTTCGCCATTCTTATCCTGGTCGAGTGCTATTAGCCAAGTAGTGACATGCAGCATGCTGTTTGTGAAATGGGTGAATGCAATTTCCAGAAGGATTGATTGATTTAAATGTTTCTCTGACTTATATGTTGGTTATATTTATTTTTGAATAATGAAATACAATTGACCGATGAAGCAGGCGAAACTAAGGGCCAAGTCCATTCTTACCAGCCCATAAAATAACTAGTGGTCCAAGTGGGCAGGGCAGTAAACAAGGTATGATAGGGTGGATACACTCCGCGGCCGTCCACCTCTGCCTGAAACCACCCAGTGAACCTTGACCCAAGCTTTTTTACAGATAGTCATTTCAATTTAAAATTGTACTATATAGATTATATTAATTTGCCTTTAACCAACCATTTTAACAGCAAAAAGCTGCAGTAATGTTTAAAGGTCCACCAAATAATGTCCACAAATCACATATGAACATAACTCAAAGAGTAAAGAAAACGGTTTACTTTCTAGTGAAAATGTGTTATGAATTGTTATAAATGTTTTACACCGTTGTATTCAGATAGGGCGGATTGCTCCAACGTGGGCCCTTTTTTGCAGTTTTATTATGTGGGACAGGAACAGTCATGTTAGACACGTTACCATAGTTGGCTTTTACCACAGTTTCACTGACATTCATTAAATTAAGGAGGAGCCACAGCCGCTGAAGTTTAGGTGTCCCACATTTCGCAGTGGCAATCCAATGTGTCATTATTGGTGAATATTAGGTGGATCTTCAAATACCAATGCCCATTTTTTAGTGTTAAGATGGTTGACAGACAAGCCCATAAAGATACAGAGCCATACATTTTTAAGATTAGCGGCAAGTCAAAATGTTCAAGTGCATCTCTTGAGCTGTTCGTTGAACAACCTTGGAGGGAAAAGGGAGCTGAACACATGAGCGTAAGAAAAGTTCACACACCAACTTACGCACAGACTTCCCTGCTCTAAGAAGCAGACGACTTGCACAATCACTGTGATGATTACAGCCGTGACCTACGACAGCACCGCAATTAGTTGAAGCCAGCCAAATGATAGCCGTTCACCTGGCAGTCAAGAGAAAATTATGTATCAACTATCAAGCTATAACCACCCACCACGAACCATGTCTTGGCGCTATTACTATTATTATCATTATTATTATTTTAGCAGACAATGAATGTCATCAAGTTGTGATGACGTGGCCAGTTTCGTATTGGGCATGGGCGTGGGTCACAAGGACAGAGTTCTAACCTAATCCTAATATGACCACAGCTGCAACTGATTAATCAATGATAATTAATTTTTTGATAACAAATTAATGGGCTTCAATTGTTTTATTCCGCGCTCTGAACCGGCTCAAGGAACGAAAATAAAAACTGAAAAGAACAGAATTTTATGGAACCTTACGAGGAGCGGGGATCTCTTTTGGTACAGCCATACACACAGCAAGGCGGCATGTTGTTGTTCAACAGCACACAACTGCACGCAACGAAGAAAAAGAGAGTGAGAGAAAGCAACGCAGAGTGATATCGCCGCTGTTATCTTAAAAGGCGTGCATGTCACTCAACGCTAAAATCCTCCAACCATCATCCTGATGTAGTGTGGCGACGAAAGGTATAGCACTTGACAGAGATTCGACCAAGTCCCTCTTTCAAGTCCCAAGTCTCAAGTCCTTCTTGGGCAAGTCAAGTCCCAAGTCAACTCCAAGTCAAGTCATCATTAACATGCTGTCATTTTAGCTTCAGAATCTGATTTTAATAAAGTCAAAAGCAAGAACTGGTTTTGCTTTTGTAATAGCATTGTTTGATTTTTTTTTTGCTACTTTATTAAAATCAGATTCTGAAGCTAAAATGACAGAATGTTAATGATAACTTGACTTGGAGTTGACTTCGGACTTGACTTGACTTGCCCAAGAAGGACCTGAGACTTGGGACTTGAAAGAGGGACTTGGTCGCATCTCTGCCACTTGACATTAATCCAGAACACCGGTAGAGTCGTAGTTCAATTGGATCTCAAAGTAATTTTCAACGTAGCATCAAACATCTGTGTTGTGAATGCCAGGAATCTCAAACTCAACATGTTCTCCCGCCACATGCCAAGACTGCCAATATGTTTAATATAGCATCGCATCGCTTGGTTCAGCCAAGATTAAAGTTAATCTGGCTAACATCATGGTCTGAATGGATGGAATGTAATTCTCCCTTGGTACCACAGCCACCCTACAGGGTTGCCTTCTCCCAGGAATAAAGCTGGAGTAGAGTTACTAACTCCTTTAATTGGAAATCGAGGACCGTTGGCGGCGCCGACATACAAGAAGCTTATGAACATTGAGCATACCAGATTTTCTCCACTGTAAGCATGTCTCCACTGTTTTCCCCTTATGCATGTTGTTCTTCTGTCATGCATCAACTCTCTGTCTCAAATCAAATCAAAACAAACTTTATTTATATAGCACCTTTCATGCAGAGCAATTCAAAGTGCTTCATAGCACTAATTAACCCACAACCTTCCCAATCCATTAAAAAGCAAGCATACACACATAACCATACACACACACACACACACGGGCAATTGATTTGTCAGTAAAATTATAGACATGGCTTGGCACCGAGGATATACAGACACTAGATTTATGGTTGGCGTTCATTTTATGGGATATAGACCAGACTAAGATTCTTTGTACGTATTATCTTGATCTTTAATAAAGCATTAGACCTGGGATCTTATGTTGATCTATAATCAGTGTCCAGCAGACCTGGGAGATAATGACTAAAATCTATATTGCGAAATACGGTTACACGCCTCCATGTCGAACAGTCTCAATTCCGAATTGTCGTGTGAATCCACAAAAATGATCCGCTTATTCTGTTAGGGTCTATCCAAAACCCTAAACCCTAAGCCCTAACCAAATCATTTTTGGGATTTGAACTTTACATTACAGCAAACAATACGCCAAAATTATCCGATCTAACACCAGCAGATGAATTGCGGCAGATGATCGGCAGTTATTTCTGGAGGGTGGGAACACGATGTACTGTTGAGTTCATGTCGGTATCAGTATTCATTTCAGTATTAAAAAACCCCCACAGTTGACGAAAGATGCCAGCGTAGCTCAATCTTCGTTCATTGTAGATAAAGTCTATACAAACTAATTTCCTAACATTGGCCACTAGATGGCAGTATTGGCCTGGTTACCAGACTACAAGCCTGGGGGCCCTGTGAAGCGTATAATCACCGGGCTGAGTGATGGAGACAGGCACACCGAGAAAAAAACACATTGAAGAAAATACCAAAAAAACCTGACATGGCTAAAATAATTCACTGTTTAACTAGAAGTACTCAAAGATTGTGAACCTGTGCCATAGTGGTACACAAAATAGTACTTTTTAGTGCTAGCAGTATGTGTGACCATTATCGATATTCAATGTTACTTTTGGCATCAGAAATGCACCAAAATCTAATGGATTCTTCTGTGTGTCATTTGACTCATTTCCAACAACTGTGGAAAATTTCATCCAGACTCGTGCACAACTTTTTAAGTTATCTTGGGGACAGACAAACCAACCAATGCTATCAAAAACATAACCTGCTTCCCCGATGCAGGTATTTATACTCCCAAAAATATTTACAGAGGGTGTAAACAATCTGAAACTGCAGTCTTTCGGGAATTGAAGCAGAGACGATGCTCTCATTTCACCGAATGTGTCAACTGAGTGCGAACGCGTGGCTGGGCTGTCACGGCGTGTTACTGCCCCCGACTTGGCATGCAATTGGGTGCCATTTAAAGTTGGCTGCAACACAACACACACTCCCTGTTGTGATGGTGGATTTATTCTGGCCCTAAGGACAAACACTACACAGAAACCACACACACCCACACATTGTAGTTTATATATTTATTAATACTCTCAGGTTAAAGCGTTATTTTCGGTGTTAACATAAGCCAAAATGACAGGGATTAATTATTTTTTTTTGCTGCCCATTCAGCGCATTTTTAGCTTTATTCATGATTCAATGGAAAGAGGTGAAGAAGGAGAAGACATGCAGCAAATCTGTTTTTGAGGGGAAGCAAGCCCACTACTCTTCGCACCATTATGGCATATGTGTGCTTTGTAGTGCACTGTTTTAACAGACTAAACTGCTCCGGCACACAATGGAATTAACTTTTTCCGCCGCAAGCGTGATTTTCTCTTTTCGTCTTCAGTGCTAGTATGAAAGGGCAAAGGGGGATAAGAGAGCGGGGACGAGTAGACATGCATTATTGCATTATATGACCTCATGAAAGACTCAGCAACAAGCCTATGTACGGGGCCCGCTTGGAGCAGCGATTTTAACCCGCTGCGCCATGGAAACAGCCCTGGAATTCATTTTTTTAGCGCAGGATTAACTCGGACAACGCATTGATTTCAAGTTTGGTTTCCAGTTGCAGCTCTTCACCCCGCAGACAGAGGGCAAAAGAAAAGAAAAATCCAAATTTTGCATTACTGTACCAAATATGCATGAATCCTTTTTATTGAATGCATATCTCAATTTACCAATCAATCTTTAACTCCAGCATTTCATTCCATCCTCATTTATGGTCATGAGCTTATGGTATAGTACCCCAAAGAACTTGCAGAACTTGAGATTGCGGGTACAAGCAGGAACGAAATGAGTTTCCTTCATAGTTCGGTTGAGTCGAGTAGAGCTACTGCTGCTTTCTGAGGTGAGAAGGCAGCTGAGGTATCTGAATAGGAAGCCCCCTAAACATGTCCACTGGCAGCCGAACCCAGGGATGACGCCCAACAGGCTGGCGAGACTGTCGCACTGTGGAACCAACACATCGTCCACGCATCGCACATCAACGTTTGCTTTGGGTTTGGTAAAACCAGGGTCAGAAAACGCAAAAAAAACAAAAACGTGTCAATCAAATCATGTTATCCAGTCACAGCAGAGTAGGTGGGACAAGCGGCGTGGAGCCGTGACAACCAAACTCCGCCCATGTCTCGCGTAGCCCGTACAAACTTCCCCCATGCCCGCGCTGATTGCCCGATTGGATCCGTACCGGGAGATGGCCTGATTTTGACCCAATGCAAACGTCTAGCGACGTGCGTTGCCTGGACGATATGTTGGTTCTGGCTCGCCAGGCTAGGAACGCCTTTCTCTCCCACCGGACGAACTGGAAGAAATTGTTAGGGCGAGGGAACTCTGTGCTCCCCTGCTCAAGTTGTTGACCCTGCGAGCCAACCCTGGATAAGCGGGAGAAGGACCATTTGTCTTGTCAGGTGATTAGCAGTGTGGACATGCCAAATATGGACAGGGCCCACATTGGACTTCAGGCTGCTCTGGCGTGCTGCGTTTTTGATTTACAAATCGGTCACTATAGCATTCACAACAGCAAACCCTGGGAATGGAAAAACGGAAGTGTTGGACCTGGTCTGCTCTCCCATCTGCCCCCTCCGGCCCCGAGAGAGCCCCACTGGTTAAACAGAGTAAACAGACAATTATCTTCCCCGAGGTGCAGCAGCGTTGTGGATACAGGCCTGCCTCTCAGCACGACGCACCGCAACCCCCGGAACCCAGTGGGAGTGCCAGGAACGATGGAAAATGTGTCTCGCCATCTTGAAAGCTTTACTTTGAAAACAACTTCACCATCATTGGGATTAAGTCGGTTTAGGGATGTTTGTGTATGGGTAGATGGTGGACATAGACAAAGACATAGACATGATAGATATCATTATTGAATTATCAAAGAAGATTTTATTCTGAATGAAACCTACGTAACCATGGAGCCTCTCATGTAACATGATAGTGACACATGATCACCCAGTAATGTGTGTATACGCGCACACTCACTCACGCACTAAACTTATTTGCTTTTCCACGTTCCTTTCTCAGAGGATTTAGTTACATTTCACATTCAATTCCTAAAATTGTATTTAATTTTGAGCTGCCACCATAGCTTGGTCAGTTAGGCAAAGTGCATTGCAGCACATGTACCCGCTCATACCCATGGTTCAGTTGACGGCATACACAGTGTTGTGAGCAGTGTTGCCACAATTAAAGTAAAGAAAGAAAGTATCTGACCTGACTACGGATTACTGGCAAGTGGCGACTCATCTTAAAAGTAACTATGTTTGTTTCAAAAGTAAGTCAATTGCTTTGTCATTTTTAATTTCTTTTCATTATATATAGCATGTAAGAATTAAAAAAAACTAACAAACAATATAATCCTAAACTTGAAGTAAATGGTACTTCGTATATTCCCATAGAACAGAGGCAGGACCTTCAGCAAAGAGGAAACCTTTAATCTGAGCTGAGTCCTATCCAAGACCCAGTCATCCAACTTTGGGCCGAGCAAACTACGTAAACACTTAGGTCCTGGGCAGTTTCAATTCCAAACCAAACTGTAATGTTAAGATGCTTTCAACAATGTAGTGATAGAAAGTTGTTTGCAAAATATTTTAGCTTTCACAGAGAAAAGAGGCACTACATAGCTTGTTTTATGATTAGAGTGGTGTTATCATGCCAACCGAGATCAGGACAGGAGATGGCCGTGGTTGTGTAAACTAGTTTTAATAGCTTTGTCGTAGCAGTGGCATTTAGCCACAGAACTATTTATACTGGATGTTGACAGTGGACATAGTACAGGACAGTCGGATTTTGCCCTGGAGCTAATATTTTTGGTCTTGTCAAAAATTTGGCAAGGTACACCGATGGCTGTGGATTGGCCTGTGGATTTCTTTTTTCATTTGCTATAGCACATAACCTTAGAATAGGCGTGGCCACTATGTCAATCGTAATCTATGGGTTTATCGCAAAGGCATTGCGAGTCGATCCCGACTCATATTTTCTTTTTTACAGACAGACTGTAACTGTGTTGCCTGTATGTGTAAACATTTTCGATAATTAATTGATAATCGATTGACTGATGAATTTTTTTTATCATTTTGAATAATCAAATAATGCATGAACCAATTTTTGTTACATCCCTAGTCCTTGGGCAAGGCACTAAATCTCCCAAATTGCTCCCAATGGACCGCAGCCATTAGTGTGTGAATGTGTATATTTTATTTCCTGTTTGGGATTAGTATGAAAAAAATGCAGTGTCACTGTTGTGTGGGTATATGAATGTGGTGTGGATGTATGAATGCATGAGACAAGCTAAACTAAATTCCCACTGGCAGCCACAGATTCCCTCAGACTGACATGATGGCATTGACTTTCACACAGACACACGTGCTGCACACAAGACCCGCACATGACTGCACGGCACGCTCGTTACGAGGCTCATCATATTTTTGTATAACGCCGAATTCCAAAGTTGCCTTGAGGCACTTCACATGCATTCCTAATTATAGGATTGTGGATCGTTCCAATGTCTACTGTTGGCTATACTTCCTTGTTTAAAACTAACTACTAGATCTCCATGATGATCATATGATCTATGTGAAAGTATAAACTCCTTTTTTATTTTTATTTTATTTATGTTTTTAGTAACTTTTTGGGCGCAAGCGCCACTTTTCATTCTTTTTGAGAGAGATAGTGACAGGATTAAATTAGAAACTGGGATGAAGATTTGAGGGGAGACACTGCCGAAAAGCCGGACAGGGGATTTGAACCTACGGCACTGCTCGACCTATGGTCTGGGGGACGCACTCTCCACCTGCTCGGGCACCGCATGCCCCCATGAACTCCTTTTTTTAAGCTTCATTTTTTCAATTGTATTGTCAAGGATCGTTGGAAAGGGTGGTGAGGGTGGGGGTAGAGTCGATGAGGGAAAGCAAACTCACGATAATGTGTGTGCTGTGAACTCATCCACAGGCACAATAGTACATGGATGCAGCACCCTAACCGACAAATTACGAAAAATTATTTTAATGCAGGAAAATACATTGACTGTTGGCAAGGTTTCTGAAAGAGATAAACGCACTTTATTTCGTCACAGATACAGTGAAAGAGATGGAGACAGACAGATAGAGAAAACAGGAGAGAGAGACAGACAGACAAACAGAAACAGCAGGAGACAAAAGTTTTATGTTCTTGAAAAACCTGAGCAATATTAGCTTGAGCGTTGGCCTGGTACTGGGAGAGACACTTCCTGTTCCGTTCATATTCACCTATTCTGTGTGTGTGTTTGTGAGACTGTTTAGTGTCAACATTTGTCGTGTTGTGAGTAGAAACACATCAAACATGGCACCCATTATTATGAGTCACGTCATGACATGTCAAGCACACGCAGAGGAAGAGACGTGACCCTATATTATGCAATATTAGCAGGGTAGTCCTCAATACGTGCATTTTTATTCAATACGTGCGTGTTTATTATATTCAACACGCAGCCAGCGGCCGCAGCCAGCAGGGCCGCCGGTGCGCGCAGCAAGCGTATACACGAGGAGTAGGGGATAGGGAGTGATTTTGGACACAGCCCATGTACTTCCATGTCGTGTGAAAATAGCTGATTAATCAATGACTAAACTAATGTGAGTTGCAGCCTTACACTAATCTACACAGTGTGTCCTTGCCGGTCGTGGTGACCTGGGTCCAAAATGTGTGATTATGTCACCTTAATCCTCCTGGTTCTCAGCCAGCCTGCTCCCGTTCAACACCAACCAGGATTTGTCTGCTAATTCTAGCATTAGAATGCTTTAAATAGGGATAATTGGTGTCTTCTCGGGTCAGCTGTCAGCACATTCCTCACTTTTTTGGGGG
>OMKY01052591.1:0-14430 GCA_900302395.1 Bregmaceros cantori | reverse complement strand
CAAGGTCAACACCAGAGAAATAAAAACTGTTAACTCTGACAGACATGTCCATCGCCACTTTTGGCGAACAAACACATTTCCAAACACATAAAAGGTTTGTATAGGTAAAATAACTTCTGGTCTGGGTTTATACTGCAATACATGAAATGATGTGCCAATGCAGAACAAGCACGTGTTTATCGAGCGTGTGAAAGTTTTATCGGACGCATTTAAGTCTATCGGATGCCTGAAAGCTGGGTTGTAGGCAAGGATTAAACCTATAAAATAATAATAATAATAACAACACAAGAATTTCCTTTTTTTCAAGTCGATTGTGATCGACCCAGTGACCACACCTTGTCCAGCGAAACTACTTTCATCAAGCTTCAACATGTCCGCCTGGTGTTCTTACAACACTCTGGGCTCTAGAAACCACCAATTAATTGTACCAGCTGCATGTTACCACAAAGCCGAGCCTAACGTGTTGAGCAGAGCTGACAGGACTAGCCAGGTAAAGACGTTGACACATGATACTGCTGAGAAAGCACTCATACTTAAGCCTGGATGGAGCGTGATCCCTTCAATCTTCCCAGTCAAGCTAAAAGGTTGGATTGGAGGTAAATCCCTGCGAGATAGGATCATGTCCACAGCCTCACACTACAAATACAGTTAGCCTGCCTGCTCCTGCAGGCTATTCACAGAAGAGCTGAAACTAAGGGTTATTATATATCTATCTTTTTAAACGTGTTTATTTCGGCGCAAGCATCGTTTTACCATTTTGTTGACAGCGTTGAAAGGGGGATGAGAGGGCGCGGACTAGCAGATGTGCAGTATATGACTGATTGTGAGCTACGCCACGACGCTGTGTGCACTGTGGTCTTAAGCCACAACAACAAGACTGCCTTTTGTTCTCATCTTTAACTGCTGCACCGCAGGGGCCAGCCCCTCTATTATTTTAATAGTTGATTTGTGGTCGATGTTTGAAACATCTAGCCGAACAATAAGTTGGATGTTTTCTCTTTTGAATATCAGTCAAAATATTCACAGCAAGGCCGGGGTGGACTGGTTGCGGAGCGCGCCCCCCGGACCATAGGTCGAGCAGTGCTGCTGCTTCTCATCCCCTCCGCAGCTTTTTGGCAGTGTCTTCCCCTGACTCTTCGTCTCTCGCTCAATAAAGAAGGAGGGGCGCCACTTGCGGCCAAAAAATAACTTCAAAGTATTCACAGCAAGCAAAACGTGGAAGAGATTCATCTTTCCTTGAAGTCAAATTTGGTTCGTCTACACAAAACAATTATTGAAATTGTAGTTAAAGTGATACTTGAAGTTAATTAAATTCAAAGTAATTAATTTTAAGATGTGGTATTAGCGGCTGCAATTTGAACTTGAAAATTTCAAGGAACAGAAACCGAAAACGAGCAGAATTTTACGAGGAGCGGAAATGGAAAAAAAAATTCTCCAAATGTTCCGGAACAGAAATGGAACATTATGAAAACCGGTTAAAAGCATTTTTTTTTTTCGTTCTCCATATATTTTAGCATATCCAATGTCTGGGACTAGTTCGGTCCACAAGTCCCCAAGCCCCATGCATCTGGGGCTCCATCTTGTGGACAGACGAGGAAGCAAATGTAATGACCTTAATACAGTTGCTCTGAAGTTTAAAAGTCCGCCAAATATATTTTCTATAAACTACATCTAAACTTAACATTGCACAATATAAGCAACTTTAAGAACGAACAAAATGTTTGTGTTCTGAACCAGTTCAGGACCAATATTTTGGTGGTGGAACGGTTCCGAGAACGAAAACATTAAATAGAGCTGCCTGAACCGTTCAGAACGGAGCGTTTTAAAAATAATTCTGTTTTCAATCCCTGGTAAGGAGTAATCCTCCCCAAGTCTAGGTGTGTAAACACTGCCGAACATGAGTCTCTCCAGCACCAACGTGGCTCTGTGCTCCAAAGCTGTGGGCTCGGAGCCAGCAGAGAGCACAGCGAGCAGAGCCAACAGCGTCTAAAGTAAATTACACAAATCAATCCCTAAATTCTCCTCCTTAGTGACACTGTCAAGTCTCATTTAGCAGCATGTTTGCCTGTGGATATTTCCACGCTCTTTCCCTCGATGATAATCCACTCATAAAAATCATATCGACACTGCGTTAACAAAACTCCCCCTCGCGGGCTTCTCTCTGAGTGTTTATGTTGTACAACTGGAGCAAATGGCACATCGTAGACATGACGACATGAAGACAGAGCTTATATACAGTATGGAATCAGTGGTCAGGTCCTTGTTACATACTAGTTTCAGTTCTTTCATGTATTCATCAAGTTTGGATCGAGTGCCTTTATCGACATTGCATTGGGTGTGTGTGTAGAAAGAGAATGGAATGAATATTCTAGAAATTAAGTGTTCAGAAAAAATTGCCTTATCCTACATGTTAAGAGAAGAAATAATTATGAATATGAATAATCAAAAGACAATAGCACATTTAATTTTTAGATAATCAGCTTTTTTAGATAGGTTGTTACATGAACATATGTTTTAGTCAAACATACAAGTCTTTTTACAACCTTTATATCTTCTCTGGACATGTCTGCAAAACATTTTTACCATCCATTCAATTCAAGTTTGAAATGGGAGGGGGACACGATGGGTTACAGTGGTTATAGAGTGCGCCTCCAGACCATAGGTCGAGCAACGCTGCAGGTTTTCTCCGGCTTTTCTGTCTCCTCTGACTCTTTATTCCAGTTTTAAATGTAATCCTATCACTATTTCTCAAATAAAGAAAAAAATAACCAAAAAAAGTTTGAAACCACTGCCGTTTGCAATGGTTCATTGCAGTTTGAAGTGGTTCATCATGCCGAAGAAAATTAGCTGATTTTTGTCAGTAGATTAATTTGCAGATGGTAATCCGTTGTATTAAGAACTCTTAAATAAGAGTTCCAAATTGAGTGAGAGTATTCTCAATTCTTGTGAAAGCAGAGTCTGGGCACAAAACCTAAACTTTTGCCAGAGACATGAATATTGATGGGGAGGGGATCATACTCGGCATAGGGGGTCATAGACCATTTAAAACTGTATTCTGGGCGTTCTGTGGTTGCTTTACAATATTTGTCAACCAAGGAACAAAACTCGATAATATTACATGTTGGGTGTATTTACATGGCATACAATGTGGAAATATTGCATGTGCATGTATGCACGCCCACATTGTTGTCTTTGTCACGCGAGAAAAGAGACGTTTGTCTGTGCCTTACTACGGTCCTGTAATGGCGCCCTGTAATGACTGAAATGACGCTTCCCAAAAAAGAACATGTACAAGTGTGTGTGTTACACGCATTTCGAATAGATTCAAACATTCGGACACTCCATTCGGCCACATTTATGACCTTTCCCCTTTAAAGCAGTCCAGGATTTAAATCAGTCCTCAAACATTTTTGTTAGTGAGAGTCTCAGTGCCAAAACCACCATTAATCCTCCCAAAAATATTACAATTAGCGGTATATAAGGTAAAACATTCAAAGATGGAACCCACACAAAAAAATACGAATAAGAAAAATATGTGTAAATATATTTTATAGACGTGAACAAACTCGGGAAGAGGGGACTTGTTTAACACACAGCAACCAATGTTACGAGCTAGTAAAGACAACATGCCAATACTGCACAATGAGTGTGATTAAGGAGACTACATTAAAGTTTCTGCTAAATAATAGTTCTGAAAAGTAACACACTAATCGATTGGCTGTAAAAATGGCAGATTAATTGATTATCAAAATTGCAAAACATCATCTATGATGAGATTCATTACAAGGCTTCCATTCCAAGCTTTGAAGCCCAGATGACAGCTTCTCTATTTTGGTGATCAAACATTGCCAGAGGAAAAAAAAAAGACCACGGCGAAGATCTTCTAAAGTAAATCAATTTGCACCTGTCGGCTTGGGCAACAAAGACAGAGTGCGTATGAGCAGGAACAGAAGGGAGGAACCAGAGGACACCCCCCCCCTGCTGTTGGCAATTCCATTTGGCTGTTCCTCCTGTGATTTGCATGGGGTGCACGTCACGTCATTAAAGTTAGATTAGGGACCCATTCCAAAATCCAAATCAACAACAACACTGGTAGGATCGGTGAACCAGACAAGTTAGATAAATGTGACGCAACGCAGTGTCGTAACTAGAGCCAAAAATAAAATCAGAGATAAATATTTAGTAAAGATAAACATTATAGTACAATGACTGTGTAAACAAACCACGCGCTGGCACCAATATGACCGCTGGTGCAACAACCCTACTGCAATTAAGTGTTCCTGCAGTTTAACTAAATATGTTAAACACATATAAATGAAAGTATTTGTCTAAAATCTGATCAGCTCACGTAACCTACCCTACAATGTTAACACACAAAGGTTATCACGAAAGCACGAAGGATCTTACGCGCTCCGGGCGATATAATAAATGGTCAACAGCAGCATCAAATTCACACACGTCAGCATTATGTGGGTCCTCACTGAGTGCTTGTCACTCTAGGAAATTAACACAATGACTTTCATATTGCGGTAAAAAAAAAGAGTCCAATTAAAAGTGACCTTGTCTGATCTAGCAGAGTGACAACTGACTGATCTGGAGTTCTGGGCAGCATCACAGTACCTGAAATAGAGGAATACTTTGAATACAAATAAATTATGTATTGTTGAATAATAGTCAATTTATCGCCAGCGATTAAACATTTCATTGTTTGTATATCATGTGATGCGACAGTCCATTCTGTCTGTTTATATCAAGTAGGGCAGCAACTAACGATTATTTTAATAGTCGATTAGTTGGCGATTATTGAAGCGGTTAGTCGGTTAATCGGTTGGATATTTTTTGTTTGGAAAAAGTCCCCAAAATCTTCAGAGGAACAAAGAATTGAATCCCGTCAATATAATGTAATATTTTGATGGTGTCCTTCATATTCATATATTTTTACAATAATGTTGAATAATTGTGAATCATATTTTGGACTTCCTGAAATTATTAAATAATATATTTGTGCAGACCAATAGATGGCGGTGTCAGCAAAAAAAATTACAATAACAATGATTCAACTACTTCTTTAGACTTACAACTAATCGTTGCACCCTTAATATCAAGACATTGAAAGGGGAAAGGGGAGGACTTTAAAGGGTTGGTTTAATAAAGAAGAATGTAGTATGAATGAAAGGGTGAAGGCACTGGTGAAAATAAGAAAAAGCAGGACGATGAAGGATTATACAAGGCAGCGCTGCCTTGTGGCTGTGGGGAGCAGAGCAGCTCGAGGCTTACACCATCCTCACCTCCAAACTTATAAATGAGCTCGCTGGAGAAGCTCAGCACGCAGCCCCCCAAGCTCCCCACTGGGGGCACTAGTGCTTGGGTTCACAACCATGCGGTTTGATGGACTGGTGTGCTGATTCAATTCAAGGCTATGCACTTTTAATGCATTTCAAGTACAACATGGGGGTAATTAAATGGAAACTAGCATTCCATGTCAAGTTTAACAATCAATATTTTAATGATGTCAAGCGAGGTGTTGGAGGTGGGAGAATGGCTTCTCGCCATTCTCATATTATGGAATCCATGGGATCGTTTTCAAGCACATCACAATTCCAGAATTTATATTATTAAAAGGCAAGTCTCACTCAGGGTGGAATTTAAAGTCACTT
Source organism: Bregmaceros cantori (assembly GCA_900302395.1). Taxonomy (NCBI): domain Eukaryota; kingdom Metazoa; phylum Chordata; class Actinopteri; order Gadiformes; family Bregmacerotidae; genus Bregmaceros; species Bregmaceros cantori. The sequence continues at coordinate 8,773 of OMKY01052591.1, read as the reverse complement.
GTGGAATATACATAGCTTTGATTTTTCAATATAAGGCTTGTTTAGTGTGTGTGTGTGTGTGTGTGTGTGTGTGTGTGTGTGTGTGTTGTATTTTAAGATTTCCTACGGGGTATCCAGAAAAAGAGACAAGCTTCACGACTAGAGCCAGAGAGAGATCAAGAAACAGACCTCACTGAATGCAACGGCCCAGTCTCTCAAACCCCGTGTCCGCCGATGCTGTGTGTGTGTGTGTGTGTGTGTGTGTGTGTGTGTGTGTGTGTGTGTGTGAGAGAGAGAGAGAGACATTATTCCAATGATAACTTTGCTTTTCTGCTATGCAGCGCAAAAAAAAAAGAAAAAAAATCAAAATACCAGCCAACTGTGCAGGTTATACATGGCAATAGTTCATCCCATTCCATTTAAGATAAAAAAAAGAAAAAAAAAGGATAACTGGTTAGTGTTGTACATGGGTAATGGATTAGATTAGAGTATTGTGAAGGCCTATGGGTAATAGTTGTTAGATGTTTGGAATGATTTGCCAAATTTGTTGCCAATGTTTATACAATCATTTTCAATGCTATGGTTAATCTAATGGGGTTGAGGTTGGAATTTGAAGACACTTAGAAGTTGTGATCAACCGATTATATTGGCCGAAATTAGGTGGTATAAAGAGATTGGTATCAGCATCCGCTGATTAGTGGTTACCAAGCGGTGCGCTGCTGCAGCTTCCACTACCACAATGCTCTCTACCGCCCCACATTTCCCCAAGACAATCCCCCCACTCCCCCTCCAATAGGACCGTGCTGCACACCTGCAATCCAACAGAAAATGTGTTGTACAATCCTGCACATCCTCATTTCAACCTGGGCTGACATCCCTTTTGTTCTTAAATTAATTACATCCCGGGGGCGCAGTGGCAGAGTGGTTATAGAGCCGCAGGGTCTAATCCCCTCGCCGGCTTTCTGCAATGTCTCCCACCGACTCTTCATCACAGTTTTTCATCCCATGAAAAACGGTGCTTGTGCCCATAAAATAACTTAAAAATGTGTTTCAATTAAATCCACTTTGGAATTTGAATGGAGTTGTGTCTATTACATCAAACATCTCATATAGGTCCTAGCTCTTATACTGGTCCATGCATATCTCAAATTAAGAGCAGTGTCATCTATTGGTTTCCTCTGGATGAGTGCCCTGGCAGCATTCAGAGAAACAACACTATATTTGATGATCCACCAGACATAGACACAAGAAAAAAAACTATGAAAATAAAATGTCTGTAGCAAAAAAAAAAAGAAAGAAAGAAATGACCGCTCATAAAATTCCTTGAGAAAAGAAAAGGGCCTCTCTCTTCTCAATAAACATGTAGGTTGTCTGTCGCTGCACCATTTTCTGCTTCTTGACATTCTCTAGTGAATTTATATTCCAGTGGGCTAGTTATTCCAGCAGGGGTCCCCGAGGAGACACAGTGAAGCGAGTCCAATAAGACACACATGTCTCTGTTACGCTGATGGCTTTGACATTCCCTCACTCTTTCTGTTCAATTTGCCACAAGAAATATGACTCATGTCATGCCCAGAGAAACCCTGAGAACCACCATAATTACACATGACCTAATGTAGCAATATATTTGATCTGGTTACTATACATTTTAGCACTGTAGACCCCGCAAACTAATTTACATTGTTTGGTTTTAAGTATTTTTATAATCTTTTTAGGTTTCAAGAAGGGGAAGGGGGACATGCGGTGGGGCTGAATCATAGACTGTATATAAAAATGGACACCGCATTCATTTTGATGTCCGTGCCTACTTCCGGTTTGGTATGCGGGGAGCCTAGTGTTTCCTAAAACAGTGCCCTATGGGAAATCCAATGCAAATATTCCAATCTTAGCAACCTGTTTTAACTTATTTAAAGATCTTTCCTAATTGATTTTTTAATGTATATTGTCGGGATAATTATCAGTTAATATTTTTTATTTCAGCTCCCATACAATCCCATTCATTCTGACTCGGTCGCTGGCGCCCCTTGTGGACAGTACCACTCAGTTTTTTTCCCGCAATCATTACTTTTTTGGCAGTGAGGGCTGTGGTGAAGGCCCAGCTGTAATGTTCACGGTTCGCCACTGATGCACCGGAAGTGACCTGCAGAAGCGCGGGACAAAATTACTCATCCCAGTGTTTCGCACGTAAACTCGTCTATAATCAAGCAAAAAGCACATGGCCTTTGCCATGCGGTTTTTGGATAAACTGCGGTGGGCCCTCTTGCGGTGTTTCCACTGCAGTTGATCAACTATTGGGATTCATCATTCAGCCTTACGGTGCGTTTCCATTGAAGTTCGTTGACACTTGTCACAGGCGGCGGAAATCCCGAAAATACCATGTAAGTGGATGGGAAGAGATGCGGCAAGAATTTGCGTCCAGCGACCAGTTGCCGCGTGACTTGGAAGCCACGTCAATATTATTCGACGCAGACATGCGCAGGCATTTTGAAAAGCTCGTGCCATGCTGGGCACTCGTCCCTGTGGGTTGGGGCAGGGCGGCCGTGTGGCCAAAGCTCGCAGCGGCAGCCAGCCGAGTCACCGTAGCGCAGCCATAGAGTATATGGGCGCAGCTCTACCCTGACCTCCTGGCGAGGAACCACACACAGCCACTTACAGGACGACTTCCCTGCATGGTGCCCTCTCTATTCCTCTCTGTTCGAGAAGAATGAATAACGCCGTCGTCAATATTACATTCTTTCAGCTCCGCGAGTCTCTGCCCCTTCTTTCCCAGGGAAGTTGGTTCGGATACCTATACCGTTTAAAGGAGGTATCCGATCTAGATGGGCCGCTTGTCACGAGCGTGAAACACCCCTAGCACGGCCGCATATTTTGAGCATTCGTGGCACGCCATGACAAGCGTCACGAACTTCAATGGAAGCACACCGTTACTGTGCATGGTGTATACATGGCAATAGTTCAACCCTGATATGGATATTAGCAATAATATCCCCGGAAGGTCAGTCGCAAACAAGGAGATGGAGCAGGAAAAAAGCTGATGGGTTTTATAATAACAGTGGTTTATTAAAGTTGAAAGTGGACAAATCTCAAATAGCCTCAAATAGTCAGCGGAGAGAACAAAATGGTATCTAATGCAATGACGTTCAGTGCGTATCAAGCATAAATTAGTGAACATTGTTACATAAACCAAGCGCTTACGTGACCATACGCACGTAGCATTGAACTAAAAAGACCCCATAAATGAGCCCTAATTGTTAAAAATGTGCCATATTGGGGGCGCACGTTGGCAGAGTGGTTATAGAGTGCGTCCCACAGACCACAGGCCGAGCAGCGCCGCGACCTCTCCGGCTTTTTTTTGTAATCAATGCGTGGACGATTCGTTAGTTCTGGCTCTCCAGGCTAACTAATTTCGGCATCTAGGCTCCTAAAATAATGCAAGTAGGCACACAAGTTGGCATGCTAGCCCGGACGCTCGTCTTTGTGGTCATTGTTTGCATCTTGGTGCTGATGCTAATGTTTGCATCCTGTCTTTGATGCCAAGGTTTAACCTGCTCATGCATAATGGTTGTCAGGTTGGTTCAATAAACGCCCCCCTCACTTGAGTAGCCAACGGGTCACCTTTACCGCTGTGTCACACTCACAAACGTGCATTGAATACATTAGACATGCAAACGTGTCCTTAAGCTGTGTGAAAAAAACTATTTTTAAAGGCTTTTTATTCACCCAACTATACGTCTTAAAACCCCTGTGCATTTTGGTTAGGACACAAGTATGACAAAAACCTGTCAAAACTAAACCTGTCAGCATCCACAGGATCCAATAATATGGAGGCCAGGATGAGGAACTCACATTTTACAACATGAATATCAGTGCTCTCTACTCCAGTGCATGCATGCACGCACAGACCAGGGGTTAAAATTAACTTTTTTCACAACCGTCCCGAAAAACATTTTGAACCGTCCCGAATCGTCCCCGAACCGTCCCGAATTTTTTAGGAGCCAGAGCCACTGGATCTTATTTGTCCCACATTAGGCAGTTTGTCACAATCCACCCTATGTGTTTTCTGTAAGATGTCTCTGGAAAGAATCTTTAAATCGATAAAAAAAATAAAAATTAAAAACCCATTGTATTTCTATCCATTTCCATTAGTAATATTTCTGTATTTAATAACTGGTTTATTCACTTTTCCAGTGTCTCAGCAGCAGAGTGTGTGGTTGCAGTGGAGGGCGGCAGGGCCGCTGACCAACAGCAACACCAATGCTGTTTTTAATGTTGCCAGTCTCTTATTCTTTGTGAACACTTTTCATACACCCTATCTATAAAAAGGACTATAAATAAACCTGGAATTTCATTCCCAGCGACGGCACCCAAACACACACACCCACACTCTGCTCCGTTACGCGGGCTTGGCACAGCATGCTCGCTGCCTGTGATGAGGTAATCATGGGGGGTGACCATGAGAGAATATAGAAAACGCTGTGGTATAATTTGGGTGCAAGATGGACCCCTGGTGGCAGCTGTGGAACAGAAGCCAGAAGGCCGGGCCTGATTTACTGCTGTGCTACGCACTGCTTGCCAGAAGTGGCCCCGCGCTCCAACAGACTGGGCTCAGACTGCAGCCTTGGAGGCATTGATGAAATCATTCAAGTTCCACTGTCTCCACATGTAGCAGATTGTATATGTGACGGTCATTCCATTCTACTGAGTTGAGAGTAGAGCTGCAACCGATTAAATTGATGATGATCAAATATCTAATGAATCAGCAGCTCCGGTCATGCAAAAAAAAAACAAAAGATTGAAACCGAAATCAGATTGTTCTGTTACAATTCTGTTATTTTAGGGGGTGCTCGGTGGCAGAATGGTTAGAATGCGCCCCAGTTTCCGATTTAATCCTGTCACTATCTGTCTCAATAAAGAATGAAAAACGGCACTTGAAATAATTCATTTCTTAATATGTAAATCAAATTTGTATCTTTTCTAGGATAATTGCGGTGCATCAATGTTTTAGTAACTGATTTATTACAGCAACACCATCAGTCACTGTGGTTTTGCTGGTTGTGAACGAGAGATATGGACTAGATAGTCAAGCATTAAAATCAATGAGACAATTAAATCAGCCATTTAAATTGCACAATATTTATTTCATACTCAGCACGGTGGTGTAATGGTTAGCATTGCTGCCTCACATTTAGGAGGTTGTGGGTTCGAATCCCAACCCGGACAGGTCCTTTCTGTGTGGAGTTTACATGTTCTCCCTGTGTCTGCGTGGGTTTCCTCCGGGCATTCTGGTTTCCCACACCACCAAAAAACATGCTCTATTAATAGTTAAGCTCCATTCAGTGCCCCTGGCCAAGTCACTGGCTCAGAACCTCGAGTTGGCCCCCGGGCGCTGCGCATGTGGCTGCCCACCGCTCCTCAGGGATGGGTTAAATGCGGAGGATGAATGCATGTGTGACAAAATAAAGTACCTTTAATATTCTTGAATTTTGGTTTCAAGGTCATCACAAAATCCTAAAGTGTTATGGCCTAATTATTGGTGATGCTTAAGTCACCAGCTGTAGGTGCTACAAGTCTGAACATGTGAGAAATTTGCATTTACTATGAAGAAATTTCACTAACATTTTTTTCATTTCCCTCTTTCCTCAACACTCAAAGTGAAGTGATTACAATTCTAGTGAGACCCCTATACAGAATGTAAACAAATAATGTGCTATGTCGCCGAGTTGGTTATTTGCTAAGCCTTTATGACAAAGTTAGTGGGCATCAAAGTTAATTTAATTGCTCTAACAGAGCAACGGCACTTTTGTAGAAACGCGGAAACTGACTACACATCTTGAGGCAGCATTAATGCCACACCAGCGAAGAGATTAGCTGGTTCACACTATTGTGGAATCTCACTATTTATGTCAGCGGAAATGAAGAGGCGCAACACCGCCAGGCAGATATTAAACGGTGTTGTGTGCTTAGGATATCAGTGGATCTCCTAGACATCCACAAGTGGCTTCTACATCTTAGCAGGATTTTATTGAAACGCGCACACACACACGAATATCGTGGCTGTGAAAATGCTGTATCACATGACGAAAATATATTGTTGAATTAATCAGTGGCGCACCGTGTGCAATGCGGTGGATAAAGCCGATTGTGATTCTGCACAAGGATGCATTCTAGAGCTTCAGAATATCAAAAAGCTGACAATAATTTGAGTAATGAGCTGGTAATTAATTCATCATTTTCTCATCGAGGACCTCTGGTCTTTAGACACAGTTAAATACTCCCCCGGCCCCCGCCCCATGTGACTAATGAAGGGTATTTATTAAACACACCCCCCGGTGGGAGGAATGATTGTTTCAACTCCAACATTAACGAGCTGAACGGCCCCCAGGACAACTATTAGCATTGTGTAGCTTGAGACTGGCACTGAGCAATTCAACCCACACATGTTACTGTTACGCACAAAGAAAAACGCATATACACACACACACACAAACTCTACTGTACACACACACACGCACAGACAAAAACGCACACACACGCTCACTTGCATACACAAAGACTGATGCAACCGGTCGTCATTGAATCCATGAGAAACTGAACCCATTGCACTGCATTGTGAAGTTTCAGAGCGCGTTGCATAATTGGAATACGAAGTGCTACTGAAATAACGAAGAGTGATTCTGTAAACTGTACGATGGCATATAATATTGATTTGTGTGTGCGCGCGGGTGCGTGCATATTTGCTTTCAATGGCACACAATCTATGACTATCTGTGTTCAGATGGAATTTGTGTAAAGCATGTAATGTAATAATGTGTGTAATTGTATCCCCGAAACATGGCAGATCGCGGCAGATCCCTTGTCTTAATGTTTTTAGTTTTTTTTTTTTTTTCCCTTTGTTTTCAAAGATACTCCTTTAGCAATCGGGATGGCCGTATAGGAAAAAAAATGTGAACAAAGATTGTTATTTTAATGTCTCAAATGTTAAAAAAAAAAAAATCAACTTGCAGTCTAAATCAAGAGGGCACAGCATGGTTCATCAACTATTGCGGTATAGTTCATTCAGTTTTGATGCAATGGCATATGATATTGTTGCTGTGTGTGCCACTGAACACAAATATGATGTATGCATATTCAGATTACATTAGTCAAATTACTTTTATTAATGCGATTCCCAGTCCTTGGCAGTCAACTATATCTCGCATCAATTCAACATATAGTCACTGCCATGGCTATTGTACATGTCTACTATAAACTTAACGATAATTGGATGATTGGCTAACCAAATCGCTAATGCCCTAAAGGACACAAAAGATTTGTAGGAAAAAAAAAAAACATTGCTGAAGACACAAAAACTGTGCCCTCATGTCATGTTTCACTGTATATATTTTATTGTTTTTTTAATAGTTTTTTTCCAGCCCATTTAGGCTTTTTTTAAGCTTTATTAGCATTAGCAGAAACAGGTGAAGATGGTGGGGCAGACATGCGGGAAATACATCGGTGGCCAGACTCGAACCACCGACTCACCGCGCCATTAAGGCATATGCGTGCTTTCCAGCGCTCTGCCTAACCAAACTGAGCTACTGGGCAGCACGTATATATATTTTATTTAGTTATAAAGAGGAGAATTTGGAATTGTGGCAGCTAAAAAACACATGAGCTGGCCTTTGTGCTGCAGGGTAAACTGCAGCCCCTAGAGGACAGCAGGGAGAACATACGGTACCGTATAGATTATGCAACCGCTCAGCAAGTTCCGCCTTGTAATTTAATTTGCTCCCTTGTCTTTGGGCGCAGGGCCGTTTGTCTGAGCCAGAACAGCCGGAGCCATCCTTCCAGCCTAGTGCGGACAAAGCAAAAGCAGCCTTCTGCTCTTCACTCCCATCGTCTCAGCATCTCTAAACTGCACAGCCGGGCACTGGCACACTCTTTTGTCTTTCTATTTGTGCCAGGGCTGTTGTTGTTGTTCTTTTCTCTCTCAAACAATGGGAGTTCATCTGAATAATGAGGATGCAGTTTGGATCATGTCCCGCATCAGACACACAAAAGGCGCATTTCGATTACACATTTACAGCCCCACTCCGCTCGGCTTCACTCTATTCTCCTCCCGGCTCTGCTGGCTCCTAACAATGGCCGGCAGTGTATCAACCGATGGTACCATTCATTGGTACTACCTGGTTTGGTATGATTTATCTCATTCATCCCCGAGGGGAAACATGTTTCGCTACCAGAGCAAGGGCAACAGACAAAATTGACAACAAACAAAAACATCAGCACACAACAGCACAGTACAAGGCAATGTACAGACCCACGAAAGCATACAGCGCATGAAGAAAAGGAATACGAAAATATTGATAAAAAACAGGGGCTGGGCTAGCAATGTTTATTGTAAAATATAACAGCAGTTGGCACAAATGACCTCCTGAACTGCTCAGTCGAGCAACGTGGTTCAATAAATCTATCTATCTATCTATCTATCTATCTATCTATCTATCTATATATATATATATATATATATATATATATATATATATATATATATATATATATATATATATATATATATATATATATATATATATATATTTTATTTTATATTATATGTATGTGTATATATATATATATATATATATATATGTGTATATATGTATGTATATATATATATATATATATATATATATATATATATATATATATATATATATATATATATATATGTATGTATGTATATATATACACACACACACACACAATTAAATTTCAAATTTTTCTTGTTTGTCTGGGGTTACAGAAAGATTAAAAC
>OMKY01052586.1:0-18397 GCA_900302395.1 Bregmaceros cantori | reverse complement strand
AAACCAGTTAAAAGCATTTTTTTTCAATATCTATATTTTAACATATCCTATGTCTGGGAGATTATTTCCGTCAACTTTCACCGTCGGTCATCAAGCCCCATGCATCTGGTGCTCCATCTTATGGACAGAGGAGGAAGTGAATGTAAATGTGTTTTAAACACGGTTTTCACTTTAATACAGTTGCTCTGTCCACCAAGTACATTATGTATGAACGATATCTAAATTGTACAATATAAGGAACTTTAAGAACGATATATATATATATATAATATATATATAATTTTAATTTTTATTTTTTTTTAAATGTTTGTTTCCAGCCCATTCAGGCTGTTTTTTCCAAGCTTTATTTATTAGTGTTAGTGGAAACAGGTGAAGATGGGGGGTAGACATGCAGGAAATACGTCGGTGGTGGGATTCGAACCACCGACTCACCGTGCCATTAAGGCATATGCATGCTTTCCAGTGCACTGCCTAACCGACCAAGCTACTGGGCAGCACCAGGGCTGATATTTTGGTGGCGGAACGGTTCCGAGAATGAAAACGGCCTGCCTGAACCGATCAGAACGGAACTTTAAAAAAAAAAAAATCATTTCTAAAATGAAAAAAATACATTTAAAAAAATTACAAAAACACATTTTCATGGAAGGAAGAGAGGTTCTTATATGATATTATATTATCCACTTTAATTTATAGATATATTGTGTGCCAAACATGTGGACCTTGAAACGTCAGAGTAAAATTCATTGTGCGAAAATTACCTTGGGTGATACAACCTTGATGAGCTCATTGAGGAAGCGGAACTTTGCCACTTCAGAGTGAAATCGTTTGCCACAATGCTTCATGCAAGTCTCAAGCAGCTGGGAAAGAAACACATGTACATTGCAGTGATGTCAGTAACTAAGTTGAAATAATCATATATATAAAGACTTAAGAAAATGTTCCTCCTTGATCTTAGTCGCAAGGCGTGTGTCCACTCACTGAGCATGTAGCAGTACTTTGTTAGCATAGCTCACTTCCAAAGTGTTAAAACCCCAATTTTGTAAGAACCATTTTAGTCAAGAAATACAACAGAAGATTATGAACCAATTCTTTATTGTAAATTAGAATTATCTTGGCGGTATGGCTCTGTTCGGAGGAGCCCCCTATTTCGATGAGTACCATGGAAAAGCTAATTCAGGAGGCAGCAGCAGTGTAGAGAATTATCACTTCAGCACGCAGGGTGAGATAGTTAACCCCCCGTGAACAGAGCCAAGCGACGTGACAAGAGAACATGTCACATCATGCACCACCATCTTTTCCATCTTGGTTAGGTGGAGCAGGGGAAGGTGGTGGGTAGCAGAACAAGCAGTATACAGTTTAGGAGCGGGTAGAATTTATAGGGCGTGGCAAAGCCATCCGGCCAATTGCTAGGGGAGAGAGTTAATCAGCTCAGGGGATACACCTGGATCAATTAGGAATGAATGAAGGGGAAGGCAGCAAGCTTCATAACTATCATGTCCTGCCAGAAATGATGTTCGTACTTTAAAATGTGAGTTGTTATTTGCTACATGACCAAAGTTTGGTTGCACAAAATGAAATATGATTTTTGTTTCGATCTAATGGCTAAGCTAGGCTAAGTACTGCTGCACACACGCAGGGCAGTTTGGTATCCATCGAGACTAGAGCTGCAACTGATTAAATCGAGTAAACGATGATAATCGATTATTGAAATAATCGAATTTGATAATAGATTAAATCGACAGTGATTGTTTTCTTGTTTGGCCCATTCTCCGCTCAAACATGTGGAATATATGCCATTCCCAATGTCATGGCCCTGATAGTTAAGATAATCCAAAAAGGAGGCTCTTTAATGCTAATGTAAATAATGGAAAAGTTAGCTATAATCTGAGATAGTGAAACAGCAAAAAAAAAAAAATAATATTGCAAACTTTTAATAACAATTAATGTTTCATGATCATAACTTGACACTTATAGCCGTTACAATTTCAAAGGGATAATAATCCGATTAATTGATTAATCACAAGTTTAAAAAATTGTCGATTGATCGATCTAAATAATCGTTAGTTGCAGCCCTAATCGAGACGACCAAGGTGAGGACAGAACATATTACACTATGCATTTTTTTCAGTGGCGTTTTCCTTTAAGCCAGCAACACATGTGTCTGCTGTGAAAATGATCCACAACTTCATTTGAAAGATGGACCTCGTGCTGAAAGCGTGTGGCAAGCGCTGGTGCACAGACATTCCTCTGTTAGCAACAGCCATGACAAACAGCAGTGGTATGTGATGGTGGACTTCGGCTCAGGCTCGCCTCCTACCGTGAGAGCTTGCAATGCCTCCCACTCCTGAGGGGACTGGATTTTGTGCGCCAGAAGTCGGGTGGCCAGTTGGGGTCTGATAACAAACAGGTTATTTCTGTGTTAATCAATGTAATGTCACAGAGTGCCTTACAGAGGCATGGTTAAATACACAACAAAAAGGCACAGTTTAACCCTTTTCATTCGCGGGCATTTTGGCTGTGCTCATGGGTGTGTAGGCAGGGTTGGGAGGGGTTACTTTTGGATTACTTTTGAGAAATGTTTTAATTATATTAAATACATTACTATGTATTGCAGGTGTTCAACTCACAAAAAATTAATCCTGAATGAAATACATTAAGCAAGACCAAAAATTCATTAAATTATTTTCTGTATGATTTTAAGTAATCCAACATAGGATTACTTTTGGATTACTTCATAATTTCAACCATAATTTAATAAATTCAGGGTGGTTTCAGGCTACATTATGATATCAGAAAGACGTTCATTTTCCCCACATTCGGGGTGCGAAATACAGGGGGCTCAGGGGAGTGCAACCCCCCCCCCCCCCCCCCCCGAAAGCCTCAAAACCTAAATTTGAGGGGGGTCTCAAATTATCTAAAACATTTAATTAAGCACTACTGCAGTCCTATACAAACCTAAGAGATAAGAACCTCTTCTGTGGACACAGAGTTACATCACGATCGGCCATACTGCAAGCTGAGGCTCTCGCTCGCAAGTGGCACCGACTGCGCACCAGTCTCCGATAGGCTGTGCATGGCATCCAGTCGATTGCTCTTTAAGTGCACCAGTTTGGTGTCACGTTATCGTCTTGTTAATGTCTTACAAAAAGCATATACTCATTGCCAAAGACGGCACAAACTTTGTTAAAAGGCAATGATGCTCTTCTTTATATTATACGCTGTTTTTATATACTTTGGACTGAATGTTTAATATTTCAGCACAAATGTCATGGTATGGCATTCAAAAGATTAGCTGTCACAGCACTGAAAGCCTATTCACAGTGAAGTACAGAAAAAGGTAATGCACTTCATGTCAGAGGCACAAAGTTGATCAAATTCCAAAATATAAAATACTTTGAATGATTGAATTAATTGTTTTGATATTTTCTCTTTGCTCCAGAAATGTGTAATATCTTTTTTAAATTTTGGTCTCTAAAATAAAAATTTTAGAGACCAATAGCGACAATTAAGTTCTTGCCGGCATGAGAATACAAACAAAACTTCCAGAGAAATTGTCAAAAAACAAACCCTTCAGCTTCATTGTTGAGAAGATCCCAGAATGCATCGATGCTCTCCCAGTCATTCTCTGTATTCAATGGATTTGTGGCTTTGTCTAGAACACATACATCATGAATATGTTACATTACACAGTACATCTGGCTGTAACAGTCACACGTACCAAATGTAATGTCGTGCTTTACTCAGTTTAAAAAAAAAGTATGAATTAAAATGCACAGCGCTATGCATTACTTTTCAATTTAAAAGAAGAGTGTTGAAGCAGATTGCCTCAGTCATCCAGGCAGTGGTGAAAGAACGCAAGTATTGTTTTGTAGGGGGGGGGGTCATTTTTGTTGACAGGCTCAGGGTGAAGGGGCAAAAAAGCGGGGAAGCAGACCTACAGCGTATGTATGCTGCAGATGTGAATCTATTTCACAAAATATGTGTGCGCTGTGAGACCAAGCCACAGGCACAAGAGTGCTTAATGAAGAACCGACTGCACCACGGGGCCAGCCCCTGATTGTAGGCATTGACACTTTTGACACTCTTTGCATACAACTGTCTCATTCTTTATGGAGAGTGAAAAGATAACAATTCACTGTACACACACACCACAGCAGGCGGGGGTTGGTCTGAGAATGATCGCAAAGACAAAGGGCAGTGATTTATCTTTACATTCGTATCCTGACGCAAAGCATGGAGCAACTTCAATCCCTCTCACCGTTTTTAATATTTTCTGACACTCCATTAGCTAGAAGCAATAATAATAATAACAATAATAACAATAATAATAATAATAATAATAATAATAATAATAATAATAATAATAAGGAAAATCATTACATTTTCTCGAATTAGAAGGGTGGCTTATTTTTAGTGCCCATTCTCTAAACCATTTAACAAACGATTGACCAACTAATTATAATGGGTTACCCAAACCACGGTCAAATGAGTCCAAAATCATGTGGGTCTAGTTACAAGACGCGTCTCAGTAGTCCAAGCGCAAACTATAAAAAGCGCAGCCAGCGCTTGGCGCAAAACTTTGTGAATAGACTTTTAGCGAAAAGAACAAACAACGCTTCGCCACATCAATGAGACAACGCGGTGAACACCTCCGCAGTCATAATTGTATTTACAAAGGCGGAGGCGTACGAGCACCTGGGGACGGGGTGACAACCAGGTGAGCCCAAGAATGGATCAGCTGATGCGGTCTGTAGCGTCGCTGCCGCCGACGTTAAAGCCAAAACAATTTCCGGGTATTTCGAATCCGATTAATTGTACTGTTGATTCTTTTCTCCTTCTTAAAATAGTCCCGTGTAGGGAAAAATAGAGGATCCGAACGGCGATCACGGTATCAGTGGGTGCGGAACAACTTACTGACAAGATACTCCAAGCTCGCCTCATCTGAGGGCGACGCCATGTTTGGGTCTAGCCGGGCGTGCCAGAACCAACGAGTCGTCCACGCATCGCACACGCTTAGAACGATCGTGCAGCGACTAGCGATGTGCGATGCGTGTACGATGCGTTGGTTCTGGCTCGCCAGGCTAGTTTAGGTCATTTCAGTCTATCGCGTCACTTTGCTTTCGATTGGAAAGTGATTATGTGTACCCTCTGCTGGCTGGACGAGGAAAGGCAGGAGTGTGTTTCCCAAGATAATTCTTGCATTATTTAACAATCAAAAATGTATTGTTTAATAGCACTGTTAGATTTACAACATCAGATGTGCATTTACACATCACCAATATGTTTTACTGCAAGACATAGGCCACCAAACTGCAATATCAATCATTTGGAATTTGAAACTATTATTTATTCTATGCATCGACAGGGTTGTGAAGTTTTTTGTTTGCCAAATAATTTCCAACAGATTATTTACTCCTTCAGCCGTTCAACCATAATATAACCTGAAACCAACCTGAATTAAATTAATTAAAAACACATTAGCTAGAAAGTCCTGGTTTCAAATCCCAACCCAGACATTTCCTTTTTGTGTGGAGTTCACATTTTCCTCCCGTATCTGCATGGGTTTTCTCCGGGCACTCCGGTTTCCCCCACCACCAAAAACATGTTCTAGTTAACCTGCTCCAGTCAGTGCCCCTGGCCAAGGCACTGGCTCAGTATCTGGAGTTGGTCCCTGGGTGCACATAGTTGCACACCGCTCCTTAGGGATGGGTTAAATGCAGAGGAGAATTTCACTGTACATGTATGTATGTGTAAAAGAAAAAAATACCAATTATAAAAAAATATAATTAAGTGAACTGTAGACTTGGAATACTGGAATCTGAAAATGAATTGTGCATTGGCTCACAAAGTCTCACTTCCAACAGACAAACAGTTAAGTGTACTCCACCCATGAACATCCGGGTGAAATATAGTAACTTTGCCAAGCCCGTTTTGTACATACATCTCTACGTATCAGATGCCTCATGCTGAAATGTTTAATGGCTCTGTACTGTCTTCCTAAAATAAAATGCATTCATTTTTTTTTCAAACAGTGAAATTGTCAAATCAGATGTCCCTTTTAACATTGATAATAATGATTTTGCTGGTCTGGCTTCAAGTTATATGGGTAAATAGAATGTATATAAATTGATAATTGTATTAATCATAAGCCAAGGGTGAGGTGTTGCTACTTAATTACAAAAATGGACACCATTTGCAAAGTTTTAACATGAAACTTCTAGTGTTTGTCATTTTTCTTCAAGAAGTCAAAAACAAATTGAAAATCGAGATTTCAAAGACACAAATCGGGATTTAATTTTTTTGCAAAATCGTACAGCCCTAATTAATCGGTATCTTTATCTTATCTTAGCGCCCCCCCTCCAACCCGGCAAATAAAATCACCACCGGTGGTGGGCGTGTCTTATCTGAATTCCATCGCGGCCGCCCCCCAGTGGCTGCCAAAGGGAGGTGCAGCAGTGTCGCTGCTGCCACCAGGCGAGCCAGCTGGTTGGTTGTTCGGAGGAGCCTGGGCTACTTGGACATCCCGCTGGAAAGAAGACGTGCGTGTCTGCTCTGCCCTGAAGGACCCCCGGCCGGACCTAATTGGTGACAGACAGGACACAGAGGAGAGTAACGGCGCTAGCACATTTACGCCACATCCCGGGAGGGGGAACTAACCGCTTATAGCGCTGTTACAAACCGTAATACGCGCTTCACATCTCGGAGGGAAGTTGGTCTTATTCTCCGCCCTTCTCACCTCGATCTGTTCATCAAAGGCGAGCGAACATCAAGCCGTCGCACACCCCAAACTCGCCGATCCGTTACCGGTGTTGTGCCGGTGTCGGCACAACCAGCCCCACGCTTGATTTTGTATTGAATTAGTTACATCTGGAAAAGTTAATAAGGCAACCCCTGCTGTTTGCTGACGGTGAATTTAAGGACCCTGCTTTCGGATATATTGTTTATATTTTTGTGTGACCAATGTCCCAATGCGTTTTTAATTTCATAATTATATCGCGTAACCGCTAGCAGGGTTAGCTGCTAGCTCGCCGGCTGCCACTGAATGTGATTTTTTTTTAGGGTGTGGGTTCACCCTGGAGCGCCTGCCGAGTGGACCACCACATGCCGTCGCCCGACAGAAACGCACGGGGCGGCCGTAAATCCGCTATCTGCAGTAGGGCATAAAACGACCCCACGGACACGGGACTTTCTACAAGCCAGCCGACCAAGGTGGTTATTAATGACACTCCGTGATGGGCTCGTTGAAGGCTCTGCAGGAATGGTGTCGCATACAATGCGAGGGCTACCGCGACGTGGAGATCACCAACATGTCCACGTCGTTTCGGGACGGCTTGGCGTTCTGTGCGATCATACACCGCTTCAGACCCGACCTGATGTGAGTCGTCCCGTCTCTTGTCCACACACACACACACACACACTGCTCCAACCACCCCGATGAAGGGCAGCATTAAAAGTTAACACGTTTAGTGCCCCATTTAGCGTGTACATACAACCCGCTGATCAGATCCATTGATCAGAGAATCAAAGAGGGCGCCTCTTCAGGTACCGTTACTCTGCAACGAATGGCATATGCCTAGATTACAAATAACGCATCCACACTAATACCAACTCGAAATCGCTTTTAGAGGTGTAAGAATTGAAGAACAAGAACACAATGTAAGAAACAATCAATATGGAGGAGTCTTGTTATTGCACACAGTGGCACATGCAAAGATCAATGGAACATCAATAAAATGTATTGAAACAAACGGATGCATCGGTCAGAGGGTCACAAGGCATCCGGCCAGAAGTTCAAAAGGAGTTTGAGGAAGCCAACCGTGTATCTTGTCCAGTCACTATTTATAACCCTGAGCCAAAAAGATCAGAAAACATTCAGAGCAGACAAAAAAATGAACAAATTATCCGAATCACTACACTATTCACGTTTAGTTTTGTCATTGAATGAGTTTCTAAGCAGAGCAAATCTTATCAAATATCTGAATTACCCCTCTAGCTTATGTAATTTGCCCTCAGGTCATTTATTGCACCTCCTGACCCAGTTGGACCTAATGTCAGCTCAACGTTCAATGTTCTTAAGTTCTTTAGTGTTTTATTTCTGTTTGTGTATAATTTATTTTCATGATTTACTCTTCCAGTGACAATGACTCACACAGACATTATAAGAAAAACTTTGGAACAAATGTCCCCAGAAAGTAGATATCCTCTTAATTTCATTCTATATGTTTAAAGATAATTTCTACAGAATAATTTGGCCTTTAAACATCAGTGAAAATGTCTGTAAATTGATTTTCAATGGATGGGTTAAGATACTTATACATACATTATATTCCAATACAAGCATTGGAATGTTTGTATTGGAACTTCAGCGGCGCCGGCGGAAGTGTTTATATTCCATTTATATATTTATATTTATTATATTATCGTTAAAAAAAATGGCGCACCCCGGTACTGAAACAACAACACAGACAGCCAGAAAGGCATGCCAAGGACCAATCACAGCTACTCTGCGCACTTCCGCTTAAGGTCTGCGCGGGTTTGCAACCGCCTGACGCGTAGTCAGGATTTTTTGAGGGGTGCGCGGACGGTTGCAGAACCTCTGCGCGGGGGGCGTGGTCGCGTACAGTGACGGATATGACGTTTGCAGAGGCGTCAGAAGCATAAATCGGCCTTTAGTTTACGTTACCACTTCACGTCTGTTATTTGAGCATGGACTCAGTTATACAAGCTTGCACACTCAGTACATACTCCGATGTATGGGACTCAATTTGTGATATTTCTTCGAATGGATCCAAAGCACTACGCTACGTAAAGTGGGACATCTGATCAAACAAAGTAGTTGTCACCCACGTGGCTTGGTGTTGCTGCACCGAGGCACGCAGAATAGGTTGTCACTTGGACCTCGAGTGGGCTATAAATAGACTACTTTTTAACCCCGTAACTCACCCTTGCATAACATGGTCATACCTTTTCAGGCACCAACGTAATGAATAACATAATTTGTTTCTTCAATAGTGCTTATTTTAGTTTTGCCTTGAGATATATGCAAGAAGGATATTTTTTATCTGCCTGTCGAAGGTGAGGCGGCAGGGGTTTCCTACTGAGCAGTGCATGCAATGTCATTTTGCATGTGCACCCAGCTGCTAGCCTGGCGAGTCGGAATCAACGTCATTTTGTCCTGCCGTTCTGTTGGTCACTTCGGTGCCTGAATGTTGCCTATGTAAAGTCTGGTAGTGGACTGAGGTACAAGGATACCACTAGATCTCGGTCTGTGACCAGTTACACATCGCCCCCCTTGCTTTGTTCACCATTTTGTATAAATCTTGATGAAATTCCAGTCAAAATCCGACTTGGAATTACTCACTGAGTGGTCACATGCTCTTATGGACCAATAGGCTGGCTGCTTCTACTAGTAATTCCAATAAGAATGAGAAAATGCAAAGGATTGCACTGATTATTAAATCATGCATTTGGGGGTCACAGAGCCACACGAGAGGATTTGGGTGTGGAATAGCCCACCGCAAGTTACCACCATCCGTTTTAATGAGTACACATGTTGAAAAATAGTCCAAAACACGTTGAAATAAATGGAAACTGAAGTTACGTACAGGATAGACCTAGACGTTCAGCCTAACCTATCACACGTTGGTGTTGAATCAAGGGACAATCCATTGGAACAGGTCACTTTCATAGGAATCCTTTTAGCTTAATTTATCTCATGACCATGGTAGAAGTTTTCACTCTGAGTGCTTCTAATGAACAATGCCATAACCAAAATTTGGCATCTGTAGTGTGACAACACTGAAATTCATGCCCCATCTTATACACACATACACAAACGCAACACGCAAACACAGACAGGGATGTCGTCCTGGAACAGTCTTCTATTAGACTCACAATCCAACAATAAATCCCACATGTTTTCCTGTCTGTGAACTTCTTTTAAGGGACGTTGAAATAAGTTCACGTGCCTGCTTTGTTTCTGATCAGAACAAGCAAGCACCAAGCCTGCCAGTGTTAGCCGGGCAAAGATGTGGTCTGCGTTGTTTCAAAAGAAAACTAGGAAGAAAACATTCCCCTCGGATTCACTTATGACTTTTTTGTGCGCTCTTTTGTAATTCAATACCATTGATTTTTTTTGTTTTGTTGCATTTGAAGTAATTTGTTTACTGCAGTAGTGGATAGCGTCTCAAAACCAAAGTAGTGAATGGACATCAAAAATTGATCAATTACTGGGAGGAAAATAACAATGAACAGACTTATTTTTGGGTAGAATTCGGAAAATCATGAACATTTTTGAAAACCAACATGTTTGCCATTGCATCATTTAATGTTGATATCCCTAAAGGCAATCAGTAAAAGTAGTTGATTTGTATTTTTTTAACTCTAGTCTGACAGGCAATTCACTTATGCATACTTGCTGCATTGTCCTCTTTCAAATTAAACAGGATTTTCACAGCCTTTCTAATTATACTCAATAGGTGAAATAAAAGGTGAAAGTTGAGTCTGTGTTTGTCTTGCAGGTGGATTCTGTCAAGTAAAACAAAACTAAATAAAATGGCTGCGCCATACTTTTAAAAATTATTATAGTACAGTAATACTTTAATAAATTCCCCCGTTTACCAACTACGCCACACTTCTGTATCTCTGTGCTCACATTAATCGACCTAACATGAATCACAGAATTTCAATTTACTTACATTTATTTTTGTCATACTTCCGGCTTGTGTAGCTTCACTGTTTGTCTTATTGTGTGTACAAAGCAAACACGACTTTAGTCCCCCAAAAAAGTGAATTGTTAGGTGCTACGTCCACCTACCTGACGACTTGAGCGACCTAAGCGTAGTGTTTTAAGCGGCTGCAACGACTAGGAATCACGGCAGGCTATTTGATGATGACCGTTCCGTCGCGTTTGCAGCATTTAGTCACTGAAAACGTGGTTAGAGTTTTAAAGTTATTTTTTCCGGCGTCGGTGCCATTTTTTCATCTTTATTGGATAGGATTAGTCGGAAACTGGGTTGAAGAGATCGGGGGTACACATTGCAGACAAGTCGACGACACTGCGGTAGACACAGCGCCACTAACATGAATGGGGTCGCGTTAGGTGCGGTGTCCATAACCACTTGGCCAACGCGGACGCCCACGGTTAGAGTTTTAAATAAAGGTTGTTTTTCTTTCTAACCATACGGGAATCCCAAGTAATCAAATATTGCATTCCAGAGTCTGCTACTGAGTATATTGATGAGAATAAACATGCCAAGAATCGATTCAATTCAAAATATTAGTTGCTGAGCGGCACATTCTAGTCAGCCCATTCATCAGACAGTGGGCTGTATCACATGCAACACACACACACCGCACAGACAGCAGGGGGGGCGGTGTATCACAGCCAGCAAGGGAACAAGGAACACGCAACCAGACAAGTTGACACAGCAGCTCTCATTAGCCACACGTTGTAGCATTCTGGGCTGCTGAGTTGTTAGGGAATGGTCTGATTCTAGAGTTTGAATGCACTAGTGTAGCTTCGGGCAGGGTATCCAAAGAAGCCAGGTAAAATATTTGTTAAAATTGTTGACATACGCTTATTACATGTGCCGGGGCTGCACCGCGAAGCAGGTTATGTTTTTGGTCGCGTTGGTTGGTTTGTCTGTCCCCAGGATAACTGCAACATTTCATCCAGATCCATGCACACGTTTTTCAAAGTTGTTGGACATGACAAACGGAAAAATTAATTAAATTTTGGTGCATTTCTGTAGCCTATAAGTAACATAATCATAATTAATCACCAACAGACTTCCAGGTAACGGCCGCTGGCCAAGGTAGTTGGCTTGTGCTGAGCATGTTCGCCAGCCAGTGGCATCAATCGCAATCGCGCTACTCCACAAGCACTTGCATTGGTAATGGGTTGCCACACATACTGCTAGCACTAAAAGTACTTTTTTTGTACCACTACGGCACAGGGTTGCAATCTCCAAGTGCTTCAAGTTTGATGTATTAGTCATTGAGTGTAATAACTCCTATTTCTGAAAAATAATTTGAGTTATCAATTTGAAAGAGGAGATTTTCAGTTTTTTTTCCTCCTAGGTTGACACAGTTTAACATCAACTCTGTCAGCACCAAGTACTCTTCCAGATATTCTACAAAAACATATGCCTATTACCAGGACATCAATAGATATATCTTTTATATTGGAAAAATAAACAATAAATGGAAAAATGAAGTATTCTTCAATTATTCCCTCTTTACAATGGAAGCTCTTCAAACATCAGTGGACATTTCTTTGCTCCGAAAAGGTTGTTAGTGTGTGTGTTGTTCAAAAGATTTGAATCGTGAATGAATGGTATGGACTACGGAGCATTTCCCCCTTCACTACCGGTTGGGCCTCTAGCTGTCAGACTGGATTTGGCTCCCTTTTTGCCATTCCAGGCCATCCTAGCGATGCAAATACAAGTGTGTGTGTGTGTAATGCAGCCATTGTTCCCCCCCATCCCCCAAAACCTGAAAGAGGCTTTCTTATCAAAACGATTGCGTATGCGTGTTACACACAATTTGATCTAGAATATCAGCCCTTGCATTCCCAGCACAAGCCCACTTCATTTCAAAGTGATCAGGCAAATAGTTATTACCTGCGCCACGGAACGTAGGTTATGTTTTTGGTCGCGTTGGTTGGTTTGTCCCCAAGATAACTGAAAAAGTTGTGCACGGATCTGGATGTCATTTTTCAGATTTGTTGAAAATGACAAACTGAAGAGTTGATTACATTTTGGTGCATTTCTGTAGCCTATAAGTAACAATCATACTTAATCACCAACGTACCGATAGATTGCTATGCGCTTACCGCGGTCACGTGACCATACCAATCAACGGATCAACGTCTGCTGGGAAACGTAGTTGGCTTGTGCTGAGCATGTTCGCCGGTGGCGTCAATCGCAATCACGCTATTCTGCGAGCACTTGCATTGATAATGGGTTGCCACACATTCTGCTAGCACTAAAAGTACTATTTAGGCGCAGGTTTGCAATCTTTGAGTGCTTCTAGTTTTATTTATTATACATGCTAGACTTGTTTAATTGATTTGCAGGCATTGCGTTTGTGGCCCAATTTGGACCATTTTCAGCTTTTATTCTAGAATAGCTGGAAAGGGGAGACGAAGGGAGAGGAGACATGCAGCAAATCTGTTGGTAAGGAGAAGCAAACTCGCAACCCTCTGCATATTTGTGCGTTGTAGTGCACTGTCTTACTCTTAACAGACTGCATTACTGCGGCACACTGTGGCAACCAAGCATACATTAAAATTATTACCTTAAACGGGGAACACTGTACTGTCAAGGAAAATTTGTAGTGCTACATTTTTCATAAATAATTTTCATGTCTTTGGCACTTGGGACATGTTTTTTTTTAATTACAGAAATGTATCAAAGTGAATATATTTGGCCAGTCATGATGGGTTACTCAGCATTTTGGGGGAATTTAATTTTTAGGAATACCACTAACATGACAAAAGAAAAAATATGTCAAACATTGACAATAATTATACTAATATTATTATTAATAATAATGACAGTACTAATAATACCTTGGATTTATACAGCAATTTTTAAGTACTCAAAACACTTCACATTCACTCACCAATGGTGGCGGCTGCCATACAAGGCAAAAAGGCAAGCTGCCATGTAGACTGTCAAAGCCAGGATTCGACTTGCCACCCTTTCGGTCTTCAATCGTCCAGTTTTTGGAACGGCTGCTCAACTAACTGAGCTACAGCCACCCCCAATAATTTTGGACAATATACATAATTCTATTGAAAACAATACATCATTTTATTAGCCTGGCGAGCCAGAACCAACGCATCGTCCACGCATCGCACATCACTAGACGTTTGCATTGAGTCTGAGAAAATCAGGCTCTCCGTCGGTACGGAATCAATTGACCAATCGGTGCGGATGTGGGGGGAGTTTGTACGGGCTACACAAGACGTGGGCGGAGTTTGTACAGGCTACGCAAAATGTGGGTGGAGTTTGGTTGTCACGCCTCCACGCCGCTTGTCCTACCTACTGCACTGTGACTGGATAACACGATTTGACACACATTTTTAAAAAAATGTTTTAAACGTTTTCCGACCCGGGTTTTACCAGACCCAATGCAAGCGTCTAGCGATGTGCGATGCGTTGGTTAAGGCTCGGCAGGCTAATTAAATTAGGTATTGTTTTTTTTCTTCAAATTACATTTCCACAAGTGTGCTGTTACCGATAATGGTAAAGTTACATCCCAAATAATCAAGCATAATGCTGTTTCCAAGCAAGTGGAGCAGTATCCACACCAGGTCATTTGAAGAGTGTCTGGCCATTCTGGGGTCATGTGCTTCCCAATCAGCTTATAGATTCCACATGTCCTATCTATATTAGATTATCTCCCCTACGCTGTTTGTTTAGAGCAGTGCTATTCAACTACTTTGCTCAGAGGGCCACCTTGTGAGAAACCCAATGGGCCAGGGGCGAAAACCACATTTTCATAACTTTTCTTTTAAAGTAGCAATACTTTCCATTAAAAGGGCTTCAATTCTATGCAACAATGATGCTTTCTTGTTTGTAACAAGCACCATCTGAAACATCTTAAACAACACACAAATAGTGGTAAACAGCAGCAGCTCACTTTAACTACAATACATTTATAGTGCATCTGTTGAGGTAAAGAACAGAATCTCAGTTAGCCTCAACACTCAACAACACATTTCCAGTGCATCTGGTGAGGTAAAGAACAGCATCTCAGCTAGATAAAAGATGTTTGACCAAAAAAAAAAAAAACCCTTTCTAAGAGTTCTTCCGCGGTCCAGAAAAACTTGATTGGTGAGCCGGTTTTGGCCCGCGGGCCGCCAATTGATTAGCCCTGGTTCAGAGCAATCTGTCTAATTGCCCCAGCATGCATGCTTACATAAAAGTCCTTGTGTACATGGACTGTGGACCATTTCTCCTTGTCATGTTCCCACCCTACTGCTGAGTGTCTTTAAATGTAACATAAGGATCAAAAGACTAATTAGCATTGCAGCTTTGCTGACCACTAGGGCACTTGGTCTCCAACCGACGCTGCTTCAAGGCCCATTTTTCCCTTGTTGTTAAGTCCCCGCTCACAATTCCTTAAGTACTTCATTATTAGAATTGCTGAAAAGCCAGGGTGGTCAGCTTTACACGCTCCCCATAAAGTCTGGCTGGAGAGGGAAAATTGAAACACTTGCCCAGTTCCACTTGCTCTCACATTCTCTATTTATACCGCTTTGGCTCATTCCAAATTGTTATACGAATGGCATTTTTCTGTGATTTTCTTAAAATGGTGACAATATCAACACTTTTCAGAATGGTGATGAATATGTATGAATGATGTTCTACTTCTAACCAAAAATAATGTCAAGCCCAAAAAAAGTGACCTATGCATTCACTTTTGAATAATTTTGTGAAGAATCTTGAAACAATTGCACTATATAGGGTACATAGAGAATTCGGACACCCCTACAAAATGGCGTGCGGCCCATATAGTGCACTATATAGGGGGATAGGGAGCGATTTCGGACACTGCCAATTTGTGTAAAACGTATTTCAGTTTTGACTGCTGTGTCTCGGAGCCCCTGCCTTTTCTTGGAGCGGAAATTGCCCATTAATAATTCAGTGTGCTCCTCGCAACTGTCCATGTTGACACCACATGTAACGTTGGTTCAAAGGAGCCCTGCTCATGTGTGCTGCATATGTGACGTGTGTCGCATATTTGGAATAGATTTTGTGTCACCATGAAATTGTAGAGCTTTGACAATCTATAGGGAAACCGTGTTCAATAGACAAAAAAAAAAAAACATTGATCATGTATGTAAACAAATATATGTAAACATAGAGCAGTGTATGCAAATATGTCCACTGATACCGACCAGTGGCCATACACATACAAAACATATTTGTTACCCTTTATTAATCAATGTCATTTTCTTACTATCATTAAGTACTTTATTTTTTATTTCGTCATACATGCATACATGTACAGTGGAATTCTTCCGCATTTAACCCATCCCAGAGGAGCGGTCGGCAGCCGTGTGTGCAGTGCCCGGGGTCAACTTACCTAATCCTTATTTATACTGAATATTTACGCAAAAATATTAAATTGTGTCAACACTCATTCTGAACGCTGATGTTTTTATCTGCTTATTTGAATACCACGTCCCACTCATACATTTGCCTATGCTAATATCTATATGCAATATCTTTGCATATAGTAATTTGAGTAAATGATTGCATAGAGTGCCTATACTTACATAGAGCTGACGACATATTCACAAAATACGTGTTTCATAGCTGACATTACATTATAGTATAGCATTGTCAAAAGGAGTTTTAATAATCAAATAACATTCAAGTATGTG
The DNA here is from genome assembly GCA_900302395.1 of Bregmaceros cantori. Classification (NCBI taxonomy): domain Eukaryota; kingdom Metazoa; phylum Chordata; class Actinopteri; order Gadiformes; family Bregmacerotidae; genus Bregmaceros; species Bregmaceros cantori. The sequence goes on along the minus strand of OMKY01052586.1, from coordinate 1,998 downwards.
GAGAAAAAAATGTGCAATTGTGAATTATCTGAAAGCACAGATGAATTTGTCTCAATAGACAACCGAGGGATTTTTGGTTTGCCCTGCCATTTGGCAAAAGCCAAATGCTAACATTTATACCTGCGCCAGGGCTGGTTTTTGGTCGTATGGGTTGGTTTGTCCCCAAGATAACTGAGAAAGTTGTGTACGGATTTGGATGAAATTTTGCAGAGTTGCTGGAAATGACAAACTGAAGGATTAATTAAATTTTGGTGCATTTCTGTAGCCTATAAGTAACATAATCATACTTAACCATCAACTTACCGATAGATCGCTGGCCGCTTACCGCGGTCACGTGACTAGACTTCCGGGTCGCAGCGGCTGCTGGGAAATGTAGTTGACTTGTGCTGAGGATGTTCGCTGGTGGCGTCAATCGCGGTCGCGCTACTCTAGGAGCACTTGCATTGATAATGGGTTGCCACACATTCTGCTAGCACCAAAAGTACTATTTCTTTTTACCACTACGGCGCAGGTTTGCAATCTCTGAGTGCGTCTAGTTTTTAACATACCATCAACATCAGAAAAGGCATGAAAAATGGTATAATTCCATTTGGAGAGACGGCAGCGGCAGGAAATCTTAAAATAACATTTGAATGTTATTCAATTCTTGATGTTTATTCTTCCATCTCAACACTCTACTTTCCAACGGTGATATTTTGGCCTGGCGAGGTTAGAGAAAGGAAGGGCCGTACCAGAGAGGCAGGATGTGGCTGACCCTGGATCTGAAGAAGGTGAGACAGTTGGCACGTTGAACGTCCGTTACAACTGATTGAAATAGTCCCAGAATAACAATATCAACCAGTACCATGAGATGAAATATAGACAGTGCTGCTTGACCAAATACTATTTCGATTAATCAGCCATTTTTACTGACGATTAATCAATTAATCGGTTCATTTTTCGTTTCAAATCAGAACAATTTTTATCGTGAAACATTATTTATTAAAAGTTTGCAATTTCAATATTTCCAACTTTTGCTGTTACGCTATCTTCACTTACTGTTAAGATTTCCAAAAACCTACTGTTCTGTGCTCACTTATAATATTCTGGGTTTTCACCCAAACCTTACTTGTTATTTTTATTGTTTGTGTTGCTGAGGGGGTTAACAGTGTTTAGTATCCAAGAGAATGGGCGGGACCATGACACTGGGAATGGAGACTGGCATTGGGACCAACATACTGTGTTTCCAACATGTTTCAGCGTAGAATGGGTCAAACAAGGAAACGATTAATCACTGCTGATTAATCGATTATCAAATTCGATTTTCATCGATTAAACAGTTGCAGCTCTAGATATAATATAGGGTGGATTGATGTTAGACACATTTCCATAGTTTGCTTTTACCATAGTTTTACTGACATTCATTAGTTTTGGGAGGAGGCAGAGACACTGGAACCTGGGTGTCCCACGTTAGGCAGTGCCCCGAGTTCACCTCCCCTTGCGAGAGATGGGCAGTAACCAGGGCTTTGAACCAATATTTTTTCCCAAGCGTTTCGTTCCGAACAGAAACAGAATTATAACGTTTCCGGTTATGTGTTCCACCAATAAATTGACGTTCCTGAACCGGTTAGAACAAAAAAATATTGTTCCCGGAACGGTTAATTTCGTTCCTGTCAGATGTTTAATGATATGTAATATTTGTTGCGGCGAACCCAAAGCGACTCGCTACAGAGGCCCGCTGGTAGCGCTCTACAACCAAGGTCTCGTTGCGTCTCGGGGCGAACCCACAACAACACGCTGCAGAGAGTCCCGCAACGATTCCTACTTCACTGCTGCATCGTAGATTTTATAAATACTCTTGTTTTATTTCTGAAGTTATCCCCAAGTGCACTCTTTTGAGGAACGAAATAAAACCGTTATTAACCGGTTACCATTATTTTTAATAAGTGTTCCTGTTCCGGAACATAAAAAATAATAACGTTTCCGGTTTCGTTTCTGTTCCCTGGAAAATACTAAAAG
>OMKY01052585.1:0-17268 GCA_900302395.1 Bregmaceros cantori | reverse complement strand
GAGAGAGAGAGAGAGAGAGAGAGAGAGAGAGAGAGAGAGAGAGAGAGAGAGAGAGAGAGAGAGAGAGAGAGAGGGAGAGAGAGAGAGAGAGAGAGAGAGAGAGAGAGAGAGAGAGAGAGAGAGAGAGAGAGAGAGAGAGAGAGAGAGGGCAAGGGATAGAGAGTGAGAGGGATAGAGAGTGAGAGAGAGAGAGAGAGGGGGAGAGAGAGAGAGAGAGGGCAAGGGATAGAGAGTGAGAGGGATAGAGAGAGGGAGAGAGAGAGAGAGAGAGAGAGAGAGAGAGAGAGAGAGAGAGAGAGAGAGAGAGAGAGAGAGAGAGAGAGAGAGAGAGAGAGAGAGAGAGAGAGAGAGAGAGAGAGAGAGAGAGAGAGCGAGCGAGCGAGCGAATTTGCTCGATTGCCTCCGCGGCGGCTTGCTAGCCTCCAGTCGCAAATCTGATTCGCGACGGTGCCTGACAGCCAGTTCTCCTCCCCCTCCGTGGGTGTAACCCCTGCACCACAGTGCTGCGCCGAGCAATCCAACATAAAAGATGGCAAGCACAGGTGGGCATGCGGTGGCAGAGTGGTTAGAGAGCCGAGCAGCGTCACGGGTTCGCATACACTCTTGGCCTTTCTGCAATGTCATGCCAAGAAGAATGAAAAACGGCGCTTGCGCCCCAAAAAACTTTAAAGACAGCAAGTGTCAGTTCAAACTTCAGTTCTACATAATATGATGAGAGGAAGGTGAAGTGTGTGTGCGTGGGTTGGACTACAGACCTTGTCTCGGGCACGGAATGTGAAGAACTTCGGAAACTCTCTCTGGACACGAAAAAGAAGGGATAGAAAGAGAATGAAAAGAGAAAAAACAACAACAGACAATTAAAATCGATCACTAAGACGATCAACACACGTACACACACTGTGGTGGAGTTTTTGTTGCTCAAGTCTAGGTCAGAGTTGATAATGAAATAATATCTAAGAGTTCTCATGGGGTGGAAAATCTGCCACACACCTGAATTCACCTGATGCTACAGTCATGTAGCAGTGGGTGCAGGTGCAACCCCTTGACAATGAAGTAATTTAGTGATGAACATGAAAATACATGTTAAAAGACTAAAATACACCTTTCCTTTGAAACACATGAATGCATAACATAACAAAAGCAAACTGTCAAAGTCTTTAACAATGGGGCGTTTGTCAATTCCTGTTGGTGATCAGAGATGGTAAGTAACGCAAATTCTTAAGTACTGTACTTAAGTAGAGTTTTCAAATATCTGTACTTTTAGAAATACTTTTTTCTATGAGTACTTTTTAACTTCTACTCAGTAGATTTTTAACAAAAATACCAGCACGTCTACTCCTTACCTTTCCCAAAACAGGGTCGTTACTTTTTTTTTTTTGTCCTCCAACGACATGTTAGGACTACATGTATAGCGTGAATGATTCCGTAGGGGGCGGTACTCGGTAATGCACAGTTCAGAGTTCAGTAGCAGTTAATAAGTTGTTTTCATTTATTTTATTACATAGTCGCAGGGTGTTCCCCTAAAAAATACTGCCTGTAAAGTGTTAATGCAAATTTAGGTTTTGTACTTTGTACTTTCAAAAATACTTTTGAGTACATTTTAGAGCATGTACTTTTTACTGTCAAAAATACTTTTGGAGTACATTTCTCAGCCTGTGCTTTTTACTTGACTTGAGTAGACATTTGGATCAGTACTATAGTCTTACTCAAGTTGTTTTTTTTATAAATGTGTTTTACTGTTACTCAAGTATGAAATCCCGGTACTTTCGCCATCGCTGTTGGGGACTAACTGAGACATGGGTTATTGTGACGACCATAGTCATGCATTTGCAAGGGTTAAGTCAGAGTGATGGAAGAACAGACATGCAGAAACACAGAGACCGAGATGGTTAACAAAAACAAACAAATGAAAAGAAAAAAAAAAGAGGAAAAGACACAAAACCAGCTGTCCCCCCTGCCAGCACACCACCACCACCGGTGGGCGCCACTCGACGGAGATCATCAAAACCTTATTTACAACCTCAGGATGTAACACATGTACGCACCCACACACACACACACACACACACACACACACACACACACACACACACAGCAGCGTGGCTCCCACCCCCATGAGGTGAAGCGGCATGTAGTCGTTCGCATCGCTTCAGCACATAATGATGCAACGCCCCCCACATCCTCCGTGATGAATAAAACATTTTTATACGTGCCCAACGCGGCCTCACATACATACACGCACACATTGGGGCCCCGATAGAAAGCAGCTCTACAGAGAGATTATTTCCCCTGTTTCACATGGATGGGTTTCACTACATTTGCTCCAGGCTCATGCGGAAATCTAGAGCTATAAATTAAGTGATTGGTTGACTGATCAAATATGAAATTCGTCTGCACCTACTTTAATAAATCGGTAATCAATTTATTCAATCGGAAACTAAAAAAAATATTAATGCTTGGAGTAGGGCTGTGCGCTTTTCACAAAAAAAAAAATCCTGATTTCTGTCTCCGAAATCTTGATTTTAGATTTTGATTCCAATTTCCTGAGGTAATGGAAAAATACATAATTCAAAATGTTATTTTCATTTCATTTTTCTCTTACAAAAAAAGTCATTTAAATCAAATATATTAGGTACAACTAACCCCCAAGACGTAAGAAAACAATTACCAAACAAATTCAATTGAAATTAATCATAATTTTTCATATGCACTGTTAATTACACTAGCTAATTGTAAAAATGATTTTATGATTTTTTTTTTTACATCCTCTGAACAGAGAAATCCGATTACGATTAATTGCCCAGCCCTAGCTTGGAGTGCTAAGGGCCTTCATAGGCGTCCATACACATTACAAGAAAAACATGGTTATAACCAAAGGCATCAACAGTCATTTCTAAAATTGAAAAACATTTTCTCATCGAATCTAGAGATCACGTTCTTTATATTATACGCTGTTATGTTTGGATATATTTTTGAGAGAAAATTTGGTGGACATTCGAACACAAGAGAAAATGTATTAGTCTAACATATGTAATGAGTTTGTATCACAGAAAATAGACACGTTGAATATTTCGGGGAAAAAAATGTTTAGTATTACAACAAACAACCTTTTTTTGTAGAAAGTTTTCTGCTACTCTCGTCTAGGGGCGAAGGTAAAAGTATTTTCTACTGATGATAACAAACCTTAGGTAATGCTGATTGATGCTAATTGATGGTGTCGCACAGTCATCGGCACAAGAAAATACACATCCTCAAATACGATGACGACATACATTTTTGATATGCCCCGTTTAGGTCAGAGTTGGGTAGTAACGCATTACAGAACACCTTTTACAGGAGCCCACATCCACTGATGCATGCGATTGCTCAGTTGGTTGTATTAGAGTTGTATTATAATCCAGAAGTAATTGAATGTAATCACTTTGTTGCTTTAAAAATGTAGTTTGGAATCAAAATCTTGTTTCTTTTATTTTATTTATTTTAGTATATTATAAGGTTTATGGAAAGTAAATGAAAAAATAACTCGATCTAATAATTTGATCAGAGTGAGTTTTCTGTACCTCATTCCAAAAAGGGGCACCATTTGCAAAGTAATACAAATAAAATATTTCGAATGATGAAAGGTTTTAGGAAATTGAAATGAAATTTTAAATTGATATTTTAAAAGACAAAGATCTGGATTTTATCTGTGCTGGGGATTACCTTTTAAATGCAACATTCTAAACCCTGATTATCGTATACCGCAGGGCTATTCAACTAGCGGCCTGCGGGCCAAATCCGGCCCGCCAATCAAGTTTTTCTGGCCGACGGAAGAATTGAAAGAAAGTGGGATTTTTTTGTGGTCAAACATGTTTTAAATATGTTTTATCTATCTGAGATGCTGTTCTTTACCTCACCAGAAGCAATGGAAATGTGTTGTTGAGGGTTGAGGCTAACTGAGATTCTGCACCATTGTTGCATAGAATTGAAGCCATTTTAATGGAAAGTATGCTTCCTTAAATAAAAGTTATGCAAATGTTGTGGGGGGAGTGCCGTCTAACCACAGTGCTGTTAAGAAAATCCATTAATCCATTCATTCAGGTATTTGCCCTGAGGGATCCCCACTCTCCCAGCGGTGAGCGAGCGGCATCCTACTCACATGGAACCTCTGGTCCACCTCTGAATTGATGTGCTTTCTGAAATCCTGCTGGAGAAGGCGAAACACGGCGACGTCGCGGTAGCCGGTAGGCCAGGAAAAGACAGGAGAACAACAGCCAGATTCCATGTCAGGTTACCGTAAATTACTGTTAATTACAAATCAACTTCATGCAAGCATTCAAGGCATCACAGTTAGCAATTATAACAATCAGCATGCTATATACACGGATATAGCTGGAGGTGGGGAGGCTCAAGATTAATATGTAAATCATATATTATTGAGATTATTAAATTTATTAAAATATCACTGTGTGAGAATCATTGGTGAGGAAATTATTTGCGTGCATTTGTTCTAACCGGTGTTGACCAATGAACATGTAATGCAAACCTGCAAGTCCAACTTGCAACTCGGTGACACAAAAATATAGAATAGGTATGAAAATAAAACCATGTTAAGATATCTTCAATTCTTACAAAATCAACATAAGAATTGATGCCAAAGCAAAACTTACCAAAACAGAAAATTAAAACTGCCTTGCGTTCTTCTATATTGAATTTTTTTTGTCATAACCACCATTACAATAGAAGACTGTTACAAACAAATACCGGTATCTCTTTGAGACACGCCAGAGTCTCAATGTGGAATGATCTGTTCAGCTTTGTCACAGAAGTTTTTTTTTGTTTTTTTTGTTTCTTCCGCATGCGACCACATCGGGCGATTCCTCAACTTGGACGGCTTAACAAACCCCTAAAAATACCGACCATGTTTTGTTAGTGCATGCATGTCTCTCTTAGTGTTACTGAATCTCAGAATTGAGCCGCTGCCCCACCTCTAGCAATTACATTTTAGTTTTAGAATCCAACATTCCTTTGCATTCCATGTATTATTCCAGGCAGTAGGGGTCAAAAGGCAGAAAGGTTTGAAGAGGTTAGCAAATGGTGGAGGATCCTTCTACCTTTTGGGCCACCAGGAAGGTCAGTCTGCGGATGCCGTGTTCGAAGAGTAGAGACTTCTGTGGGTTTAGACAAGAGTCCACATAACGACGCAAGTCAGTGACATCAGATTTTGAAAAAAAAAAAATCAAAAAAAGGTTCTTCACGTTGCAATCCACTACTGGTGGATTGCAACGCGTAGTGGTACTGCTGATTCAATGAGTGATCCATTTCAGAGGCTATGACTTTTCATATGTTATGGAGTATGTCATTTAACTTGTTTACAAACTAAAAAGCAAATAAATAAGTTGATCAGATCAATCAAACCTTCCGTATAATGCTGTACCACATACCAAAAACAGCATTATAAAAGAAAACGTATTTCTTCAGCGTTTTTCTTATTTTAATAACAGCGTTAGCATGAAAGGGAGATGACAGAGCGGTAACTAGGGGACATGCAGTACATGACCGTACAAAACAGCGGGGCGCTTCACACGGGCGAAAAAACAAATAGCAATAAATACCAACAAGGATCACAACAGAGCAATAGATATCAACGATGGATCAAAAAAGCAATAGAGATTAGGAAACATGGCAGGAACACCATCAACAGAGATGACAGGGCTTACACCCTTTCATGTGTGTGGGACTATCATGCAACCGCCCCTGGACAGGGGGAGGCGTGGTCAGACTGGCAGGAAACCCAGTCAGACAACGCCCACAAGGAAGTTGCAAGCCGTGGCGTCACCATGCCAACTGGACGCAACTCTGCTGAAGAAGGTCGCAGAATAGTGAACAAAACTGTAGGGGTATTCCCGTCATTTGAATGAAAGCAGTAATTTATTAATACATGGTTGACAGAATGAACACCATTCATCGAGTACATGACCGAAAGAAGGAGCGATCTCACTGCGCTGCATGCGCAGTGGTCTCAAGCCACAGCGACAAGACTGAAAGGGGCTACCCCACGGTGCAGCGTGTAATGCTTATTCAAATATTATTCTTAGTTATTTTGCAGTCTGGCATCAAGTGGTTTGAAGGGATAATCGTTTCAGCTCTAGCCGTAATGCCAACGAGGAGATGTGTGGACCTTGGATTGGGTGAAATCTCTGAACATGGTGGCAAGAGACTCATCCTGGAGGTCAGAATCAGTCTTGATGGCAACATTGAGGATGTGGATGGGCTCGTCCAGCAAGCTCTGTGGATGACCAGAAAAACACCAGGCATTAGCAAGGCTTCAAAGACACGATAAAACTAGTCATATACGGCCCGTTAGGCATTTAATCCAGGCCATCGAAAGTGTAAAAACCTTTTTCACCATTTCCCCTGCAATACCCTGACAATCACTGTTAAACTGTTACATACCAAAATAACGTAACTTTCACATTCAAATTGGGGCTTTTTCTTTTTACGCATTTTTTTAAACTCCATTGGATAGGATTAGTTGGAAACTGGGTTCAAGAGATTGGTTTAGTTTTGCAGACAAGCCGATGAGGGGAGAACTCGCAGCACTGCGGAAGCTGCGGTAGGCACAGTTCCATTAAAATAAATGGGACTCACAGATTGCAAACCTGCGCCGTAGTGGTACAAAAACATAGTACTGTTAGTTCTAACAGTATGTGCGGCAAGTGTTCGTAGAGTAGTGTAAAAGTTTGTAGTAGGAAGCCGACTCTGTTGGACTTAAGTAACCACTCAGATTTTTTACATGAAAACATCTTATTAGCCTCCACATGCACCGACGAGGTAAGGAACTATCCATCTATCTATCTGTAGCTGTTGGTAAAGAATAATGACGTTTCTTGACGCAGCTGCGGGAACGCGGCCACGAGTGACGTCACTACGGAGAAGGGGGATCGTTCACCCGTTAATAATAATGAAGAATGACTATTAAGTTATTTATAGGCTACAGAAATGCAAATTGAATCACTTATTTCTTTCATCATTCCCAACAACTCTGCAAAATTTCATCCAGATCGATGCTCAACTTTTTCAGTCATCGAGGAGACAAACCAACATGACCAAAAACATAACCTGCGGAGCCGCGGAGCAGGTTAAGTTAGATTATATAATAGATTATAATAATTAGATTAGATTATATAATAATTATAATTAGAAAACATAACAGCCCACAAGTCAAAAAACGTGCACACCTCTGCAGTGCATAATTCAGATTACCGACTACCAGGGCTGTGCGATTAATGAAGTTTTGAAATGGGATTTATAATTGAGTGGTGCTGAAAGAGTTGAAAATTTCAATTGTAAAACTGATTTTCTAACTGTGATAATTGCACAACATCATTGTTGTCCTGATTGATATATAGCAATTAAAACCAACTAGAAACTGCTGTTCCGTCATCGTTCTTTGAAGTTTTTTCCTTTTTTGAGAAATCCAAAAATAAAATAAATAAATTTAAAACAAATCTAAAAATCAAGATTTCAGAGACTAATGAATAAAACAATATTGGATTTTCAGTGAAATTAAAACAGCCTGATATTATATTTGAAATGTTATTAATGTTTTCAGTGTCAAATGCTTTGAAACACTTGCTTATGTTTGAAGGTCCTCCAAACGTTTTATGCAAATGATGTCTAAACATGGGTCTCAACTTCTCAAGAGCTGCATGGTTTCTTTTTTAATTTTTCTGGTAAAACTGATGCAGTAAAGCCATCAACACACACAATGAGCAGCACTCTACAATACGACTGTCATGTCTTTCTCAGAGTACCTTGGCATCGTCCTCGCCATAAAGCACAGGGTTTCGTGTCTCAGGGAAGGTCGGGCTGGGTGGTGGAGAGTCGGTGAAGCAGTTGAGCACGTCAACAATGTTTCTAGTGAAAGCACAACACAATGCCAGTTAAAGACGTCAGCGTGCCACCAGTCAACCGGACAGCCCACCTAAGTTAGCCCAGCTAACTGCTAGTTTGTCGGAAAAAGGCACACAGGGAAAACGCACACAAATATTTATTTTGGTGTTATGGGGTAGTAGAGTTTGGGCCAATACTCGAGAGGTGAGACATTACAGCAGGTTTGGGAGACGATTTGGGAGACTTTGACTTCAGCGGGTACTTCTGGTTAAATTTGTACTCGGAACGTCACTTCCGGTGCCATTTTTTGCCGTGCTTTTGGCTATTTTTCAACATGTCTCTTTGGTGGGGGCACACACCTACCGCATTATTTAAAACAGATGGTGGTAACTTGCAGTGTGCTTTTCCACAACCAAATGCTCTTGCGCGGATCTGGGACCCACAAATGCATGATTTAATATTCAGTGCAACCCGTTCCATTTTCTCATTCTTTTTGGAATTACTAGTAGAAGCAGCCAGCCTATTGGTCCAGAAGAACATGTGACCACTTGGTGAGTAACTTCAAGTCACATTTTGATTGTATTTCATCAATATTTATGCAAGATGGTGAACAAAGCAACAGATTTTGAAGTGGTGTGCGTCTTCAGTGTTTGGTGTCCTCGTACCACTGTCCGCTACCAGAGTTGACATAGGCGGGACAAAAAGACTGTTTTGTGCGTAAACCAGTCTATAGATCTGCTTTTCACGCCGTATTAGACCGACAACTCTACCACAAGGAACCCAAATGCTGGCATGACATCCATTATTGGTCAGATCTCAACCTACCGACACTAAACGACTATCTGGATTGGTGCCTTTGGAAGAGGTTGGCCCATGATACTAAAGAAATACTACAAACTTGAATTTTAGACGTCAGACCACTTTACACAAGAGAAAAAAATAGACCAACTTCAAGACAAAAACAAACTTGAGCACACCATCAATCCTTGACACACACCAAGCCAAATTATAAAGGGCACATTTTTCTGAGACATTCTCAATGCAATTCAAGACTAAATTTTAGAGAAGATTCCATTTCAGACCAGCGATGAAAATGAGTTCCTGAATGTTACGCTATTCAAGACTTCAGGGCCCTGGAGAGAGGCTGCACTGACTTGGTGAAGTCGTGGAAGGAGCGAAACGCCACCATGGCCCCCATGCGCTGGCAGGGCGGAGTGAAGGACGTGTCCAGCAGGACGTCATTGACGCTGGCTCCGTGCACCATGCCGTAGTTGTTGAGGTTGGACGAAAATGACATCCTGAGGAAGGGGAAAGCACCAGAGCAAAGTTGGAAACGGGGTGGGCTGTGTGGATTTGCAGGCTTTGGGGTGGAACAGCAGAATTCAAGGAATAATAATAACAATAAATTATATATATACATATACATATACACACACAAAATCAGTATGGTTTCGAATCCAGCAGTAAAAGTGATCCTTTTGGATCAGTGTAATTTGCATTGGCCTTGTTTAAGAGTGGATCCTTGTCTTAAAATAGATGTGGATCCATTGTACATATTCCTTAAATTCTGCTGTTAGAGGATCGCCGATCCGAAGGAGCCCCATCCTGAAATGGGTTAGGGTCAGCTATAAAGCCAACACTAACCCTGAACATAATGCAACTCAAAATCCAACCCTAGTACAGAATGGCGTACTAGTACCTTCAAAATGGGGAGCAGTTAGCACCTGACCATATTAAGATTAGTGGTTATGATTTTTGTGTTATAATAATATTTCTCATGATTGAGTGTGAATTACAGAGAGACAGAGAGAGAGAGAGAGAGAGAGGTAGGGTTGCACCATTTTGAAGAACATTTTAAGGGGGAATTTAATTTAACAAAAATATTGGATTGAACAAAACACAGTATAATTGTATTATTTCCATTTTAGATTCTTCAGCGAATTTCCAAATGAAGTGTGAACTACAACTAGGTACATACACTTGTGGTAATCAAATTAAGGTTAATCTTTTATATTATCTATAAAACAAAGTCGCCATATCTAAATAAATGTGACTATTGGGTGACATAACTAAAGGGCTAGAATTTATATGCTGCGTCTCCCCAATGATGGCATAGAGGATTTATACGCAAACAGCGTTAGGTCAACAGCAATCAACAAGCCCAGAATTCAATTGGGGAATTATTATTAATTTTTTATTCTGGAAATGTGGAATATGTACCTAACAATAGTGCATTATAATATTGATATTACAATATAAATTATAACATTTAAAAATATAAAACAAATTATTTGATATTAACTAGACTCTTGTGCCTCTGGCTTAGTCTGACAGCGCACGCTGTTGCTATTAGCTCGATTCCAGTCTCCGGCAAAAGTATGCTGCAGGTCTTTTTCCACCGCGCTTTCACTTTTTTTTCTCTCATTAGTTTTAAAGCACACTACAACCTATGCCCATTTAATAACAGCAATTGTACCATGATTTTCAAATTGTTTTCAACACCAATAATCAAAATTTGGATTTCAAGAATGGTACAGCCCTACAGAGAGATTATATAGATGATGTACATCTAAACTACATGCCATCTGATCGGTTAGAGAAGGCCAGTTGTGTTAGCCCGTCACCACACAAATGTTAGATTGGAAAGGTCAATGGGTGGTAAATTAATGATAAAAAAAAGTCTTCTACACATGACACTTTTGCCAATTAATTTTCCAAATACTGCTGCAGCATGGCACGTTCACAAGTTTTCAAGAGCATAAGAAGAACCAATCCCAAAAAACAGCTTTGTTGCGTGAGCGCTGATGAAGAAAAAAATAATCAGCATCAGCCAATGGAAGAACATCCGCCATGTAATAATGTGGATGCAACACTGTCAAGGCAGTTTTATAAGCAAATATCTGACACAAAAAAACAGTGCTATCAAGTACCTTTTCAACATTAACATAATTTCAACAGGTCAACCAGTTTGATGTATAATATAACCATTTAAAAAGATGAAATTGAAATAGCTTTGCATCCACAATTTTTATGGCATGATTGGATCCCACTTCACCATGGGTAAAATAAAAATGTAAAAAGGAAATTTCCCCAAAAAAGGTCATGTGATATCAGATTTGAGAGTGAAATTAAAAGAGCCCAGAACAGCCAACGTCTGATCAACACCCAAAATTTGAGCAGGAAGCCCCAATTGAAGCATTGAACAAAACAACAAACCTGTCTAACATGGTGGCTACTGCATCGTTCGCTCTGTCCTCAACTCACCTGATACTCAACTATGACGATATGGAAGGCTGGACAGACCAATGCATTTATTTTTGTTACGTTCCGCTCCGTTGACAGAGCTGGGACGACTTGCTCCTTGCTTCACGGTGATTTCAGATATTCCGGATCCCTCCAACTTTACAAATTATACAGTAGGTTTTAGTGAAATCCCGGTCAAATATCTTCGAAAAACGTCCATACTTCATACATGACAAATGATTTACACTTAAACCGAAAGGCAGTAGCTACAACCTTCGCTTGAAAGTCAAACTGTCACAAGGACTAGAGGTTGCCCGTTCTTCAGAACTCAACCAGAAATAACGAGTCCCGATAATTTAAAAATAACAAGTAACATCGGGGGCCCATTAGAGGATTGGATTGGGACAAGTAGAGAGTCAAAGAAGAAACTGCAGTCTGTCAATACAATCCATATCAGCAAGTCTATCATATTTTATACCCCCAGCATTACAACACCATTGCACCCGATGCCTTGATTGCAGCAGAATTCTTGCTTGGTTAGTTGTGATGGGGAAGGAGAGGAAAAGGTTCTAATTGACTGCCGGATCCAAACCTTTCTGGTCCCTCCGGCTTCTCCGTGTCTGCCGAGTCTAGGCTTTTAAACTTTGTGGTAAGATCGGGCATGCTGAACACCCTAAAGTCCGCTTCCTTTCTAGAAACATCCAACACTGGAGTGGACAGTTTCCTATGAAGCGACATGCACACATCTCAGCACGATGTTGGACTTGGAGGTAATAAGTTACCACCTGCGTATAACCAGTTGCAACATGGTTATAACAACTTAAAATTATTTAAAATGAGGAACAGCAAGGTTGAAAGAAAAAAAAAAGGAAAATGTATGTACCATATTTTCCAGAGTATAACCCACATCCACTAAAATTACACTTGTAGCTAGACACAGAAACCACTTTGTGAACCAGAACTGATGAGTGAATATATTTTACCTTTTGGAATTGATTAGGTATTCTGGTTCTGATAACTGCTGTTAACAAAGATTCGAAAAAAATGGGTTATAGTCTGTAAAATATGGTGTACACACACACACACACACACACACACACACACACACACACACACACACACGCCAGAGCAGATTAAAAAAACTCTGCAGTTATGCAGAATTTACTACAGAACAACTGTAGTGCTAGATTGACGATTTGTAAAGTACATTGCTGAGAAAACTCAGAATGTTTAAAATGCCTAAATATTATCAATACCCTATATAAGTGAGAACCATCGAGGAAAAAACACACCCTGTGACACATTTATACATATTACTGAAAAATTTAATAATCCAGACAGCCCAACGGAATGGAGGACATGTCGTTCCAATCTGTGCATTTCATAACGCTGGCCAGCGGAGATAAAGCAGAGATGAGGAGCAGATGTGCAGTCCAAAGTCATTGGAATCTTTGCAACAAGCTTTGTTGTCTTCTCGTATTGAAATAAATATCCTGTAACTATAGATCAGTTTTTGACTCATTTCCGATTTACTTCCTTAAGTATCCCCACCTCTATGCTTGCCACTTCAGGTGCCATTTATTTTTCTGTCAATTCAACTTTTTTTCAACAGGTCAAATCATTGAGAATACACACCTACCGCATTATTTTAAAAGGATGGTGGTAACTTGTGTTCCACACCCAAATGCCCTCATGCAGATCCATGCCCCACAAACGCATGATTCAATAATCTGTGCAACCCGTTCCATTCACTCACTTATCTTGGATTTACCAGTGGAAGCAGCCATCCCATTTGATTTTGACTGCATTTCATCAATATCTATGTAAAACGCTGCGCGAAGCGATGATGTGTCATTTAAGCGGATTTTGAAACATGCATGTTGTGTGACAAATTCATCCACTTCCGTCCACTAGGATCACTTTACACAGGGAAATATACAGACACAGGAAGTGCATTACACCCTTGTCCATACAAACCTATCTATACAAAGCCTCTGGAGTACGGACATTTGACGGAAATAAATCGTACAAACTAACATATTGCTCAAGATTGTCACTGCGGGTGGGATTTGCGCCCGTGTTCCAGCCGGGACCCTTGTTACCGCAGACCAAGATCATCTGTCATGCTCTGCGATGCATGAATGTCTAGATTGTTCTGGCTTGCCAGGCTATGCACGGACATAACAACGAATGAATGAGGAAGTCTTCTTACTCAGATGGGATCCCCCTCCTCCAAATGATTCTTCTTTTTTGGATTAACTACATAGGATTCAACAGTAGCCTCACTTCAGATGATTCAGCAGGTGGTTACTTTACAAAAAGAGTGAAATCCAATATTCTTAGTGCTGCAGGAGACTGTGTAGGCATACCACTCATGTCGAGCAAGCATCAAATTGGTCAGGTGTATTCACCTACTGCAAAAATCATACAATAATAGAAACAAAATAGATCAAAGGAAATGTGAATTCCCTCATATCCTTATCGGAATAAGAAATTATTTACTTAATCATTACTGAGCATGTGTGAGCACATCAGAACAAACACTACTTTTAGATTAGTTTTCAATAGAACTCAAATAGTACTTAATATTTATATTTCATTTAAAATGATGACTCCATGGGGGTCTAAAAAATAAAGTATATTTTTAGAGTTTCATCCCTTTTTTTCAGAAAGTTGAGATCATCTTTCGTCTTTAATAGTTATGTACAGTTATGATTTCTACAGAATATTTGGTGGACCATCGAATATTAATGCAATTGGCACTGAAAAGGTTAACGTATGCAACAAACACACACACACACACACACACACTCACACAAACACACACTCACACAAACACACTTGTAGGGTGTTAGTACTGGTGCAGGGCGATTGTAGAGTTCTAGTGTACTATGGTTACAATGAGAAGAAGTGTACTATACCTGTTTAGAGTTGGGATGTTCCCTCTGTAATAACACATGATTCCAGAGTTACTGGGGGGTTACTGGGGCGGGGGCAGGGGAGGGGTTAGATGCAGGTAAGGCATGTGCACAATGGGTTGAAGTTAGGTGACAGCTGGGGGAGGGGGCAGGAGGTCTGTGGGGTGGGAGCAAAGTGGAAAAGGCGAGAATTGCGCTTTGAACAGCAGCAGAATACATTGCTTCGACTTTTTAACCGGAGGAAAGCAGACTGGGAAAAAGCTTTCTCCCGACAACTGTAACAGTGGTGAACGCACATAGTATCTGACAATCTTTTTTCTGCTGTGAATTATACGAATGAGCAATATCTGCACATAGAATAAATTAATAAGCAAGAATCTTTTGTGCAGCGTAGTTAGGCAGAGCGCTGTAAAAACAGGTCCAGTGAAATTCTTCCTCTGCATTTAACCCATCCCTGAGGAACGGTGGGCAGCCGCGGCGCAGCGGCCGGGGGCTAACGCCAGAACGTGAGCCAGTGCCTTGGCCAGCGGCACTGACTGGAGCAGTTTAACAAGAACATGTTTTTGTTTTCTATTTGCTGGCCGATACTGTTTGGTCGATTCGTTCATTACGGGGCAGTTGAGCGGGCGATGGGGCACATTAAGAAGGGGGAGAGAGAGAGGGGCATATTAAAAAGGGGGAGAGACACAGAGAGAATGTATGTGTGCGTGTATGAGGGAGGAATGTGTGGAAGATAAACTGTGCGAGAGAGGCAGTGAGAGACTTTTTTACTGTGCCTTATAGTGCAGATACACTGGCTCTTAGGCATTACACAACAGAAAAAAATACATTTTGGTCCCAAACTGTTTGGCCCGATTTTCAGATAACTTATGGTTAACGCAGCAATGCAACATGCAAACCAAGAGTAGCTGGGCCATAAAGCAAGCAGTTTGGTATGTTTGAAAGTCAGTCTCATCAGCAGGGCAGAGAAAAACTGAATTTCCCTTCAAACTCAGACCTCACTTTGCGCTACAGCCCGCAGTTGCAAAACACATTAATGCCGGCAAGTGAACAAGGCAGGAAAGTGCAGGTGCATGCAAGAAACTCAGCAAACATTGAGTACAAGCACACGCACACGCAAACACACCTCTCTAATATCAATTTCAACAATATTGAAATTCCAATATGCTAGATTTGCCTTTTTTTCCATAAACCAAATAACACAAATCGATAGCTTAATGCTAATGTGCTCGGTGCCATTGAAGTGTTAAATCTCTTAGTGAGATTCATGTTCCAGACATATATTCAGAAGAAACTGGCCTTCAGAAGAAACTGGTCAGTCTATTGGAAAACCAACATGAAAGATAATTAAAACTTCATATGGCTCGTTAAAGGTTGTCATGTTCACAAAGAATTATTAAAACATGAAGAAGTGTATTATTTATGAATTCATCTTTTTTTCTTTTTTTTAAAGGAATAGTGACATTTTCAGGTATGTATTACTCACCCATTTTTTTTGGAGTACACCCATTGATGGGCAATCTAATGCATCAAATACGCTCAATGTACATTGAATGATGTTTGTTATGCCAGACAGTTGAAGGTTCTTTGCTAAACTTGTGGTCAGTTTTCGATTGAAACCATCAACTGTCCATTACCGGAGATGGCAAGTAACAAAGTCCAAATACTTTTCTTACTGTACTTAAGTTGTCGTTTCATGTATCTGTACTTTAATTATACGTCTAGTGTGAATGAGCCAGTAGGGGGCGGTAATGCCAGAGAATAAAATGACAAGAGTGCACATGGGCCTGTATTAGCCTGGCAAGCCAGACCCAATGCATCGTCCACGAATTGCACATCGCTAGACGCTGAATAGGGTCTGGTGCAGCTCATTGACCAAAACTGCGAAAAACGTTGAAAAAAACCATGTCAATCAAATGTTGCCATCCAATCACCGTGCAGTAGGTGGGACAAACGGCGTGGAGGCGTGACAAGTATTTAAACCAGGCAATCCAATCACAGCGCAGTAGGCGTGGCGATCGAGGAGCTCCGCTGGCTGACACTTGAGGAAGCGAAGACGAGGCTCACTGTCACGTCTATTGTTAATTTCCATTGCGAGCGACATCGGACGAGAACGAAATCAAGTGTATTATAGTCAATGCATGATAGGAATCATGTACGCATGCGAGTGTGTGTTGAATTAAAGTGAGAGAGGTAACGGACTCTGGGAGAAGTAGCGCTGCAACCTTCCCATTCCACGTTCACCCCGCAGTCCTATGCATGCTAAGTACTGAATGAGATCAGACATGAAAAATGTCGACATCCATCCGAAAATGCCCAGTGCCATTCATTTCGGGGTGAAAAACAAAGCAAAATTTAAGAGCTATTAAAACATATTGACCATCAACCCGTGTTGTCGTTTTGAAATTGATCTGCGATTACTGTGATGTTACGCTATAAAATGTATCGCATTTATCGTTATTATTGCTGTATTTATTATTATTGATAAATAAAAAGAAATAAAGAGTGGGATTCCCTGCAGCGTGTTGCCTCCGCACTATGTCCGCCTCTCCAATTCCTATTTAAATGTACACGGCACTCGCGCACGCGAGAGAGGTGGATATAGAAATAGATGCGGAGTGTAGACACACACACACACACACACACACACACACACACACACATATCACACAACACACACACACACACGGGCTGAGTTGGCCAATCCAGTTCCAGATAGTCCTGCTTACGTGAGGCTGGCTGTGTAACAAAGTCGGTTAGACTGCTGCATCCAGCCCCATACTGTGTTGTGCCTGTGGCCGCGCGAGGGATTGTGCATGGCGACGCTGCAGGCATTTTGTCAGTCGTGTGTCAGGGGGAGAGAGAGTGGTAGAGAGGGAGAGAGTGTGAGAGAGAGAGAGAGAGAGAGAGAGAGGTTGTGTATTCAAAGTGCCAGGCAGACAAATTCACCAGCAGATGAAGAGAGAGTATAGATATGTTTATTGACATCTGTAAAACACCGACACACGCACACACGCACGCACACACACCCGAGGCGTTGCGGGCTCGCTGCCACACGTCACGAACCAAACTCCGCCCCCGTCTTGCGTTGCCCACACCAACTCCGCCCCCGTCTTGCGTCGCCCACACCAACTCCGCCCCCGTCTTACGTTGCCCACACCAACTCCACCCACGTCCGCGCTGATTGGTCCGGTTTTCTGTTGCCGATGGGTATTTGAGGTTTCCCAGACCC
>OMKY01052584.1:0-13567 GCA_900302395.1 Bregmaceros cantori | reverse complement strand
ACACACAAGGAGACACACACAGAGATACACACAGAGAGACACACACAGAGACACACACAGAGATACACACAGAGATACACACAGACACATACACAGACACACAGAGACACACACAGAGATACACACAGAGATACACACACACACATACTACACACGCACACACAACACACAAACACACAAACAGACACACATACACATACACACACAAACACACTTGTCTGGGCAGCACCAGCACCCAGCTCAAGTACGGGAGAGCGTCCCAAACATTCTGCAGCCCACCGGGCGTTTTCCCTGTGTGTCAGATGGTCGGTCCAGCCCTGGGAAGGATTCATGTGGAGAATAACATTGGACTCCATCAGATGCATTCACAATATTAAATTTTTTAATATTGTACATACATGTCAGTGAAATTCTTCCTCCGCATTTAACCCAACCTGAGGAGCTTTGGGCAGCCGCGTGCGCAGCGCCCGGGGGCCAACTCCAGATTCTGAGCCAGAGCCTTGGCCAGGAGCACTGAATGGAGCAGGTTAACTAGAACATGTTTTTGGTGTTTGGGGAAACATGAGTGGCCGGAGGAAACCCACACAGACACAGGGAGAACATCTAAACTCCACACAGAAAAGACCTGGGATCCGCGTTGGGATTCGATCCCAGGACCTTCTAGCTGTGAGGCAGCATTGCTAATCACTTGTAAGACATTCTCAAGCCGGGGAAATGGCCAATCAGGATTCATTATGCTATGATGACAGCACTCTGACTGGCACAGCCACAGTCTGACAGACTGGCCCATACTTGCAACACAGTGCTTGCTTATCATAGAATAGGGAAGACAACACTGATACCAAACCCACAGATGTTCTCTGTGTGCGGCCACTGCGAGGCTTTGCTCGCCACCCAGGAGAACATACAGATCCCTCAGGGTACAGACACCTTCTCTATACACGAGGACAATGCAGTATGTTAATCTCACAATGTACCATCATTTTAACACGTATAAATATGACCACATGTCCCCCCATTTTAGCCTGACACCACTGGCAGCCCAATACATTCCAGGATTCGGAATCAGAATACATTTTGTAAACCAGAGCTATTCAACTGGCGGTCCGTGGGGCGAATCCGGCCCGCAAATCCTGTTTTTCTGGCCCACGGAAGAATTCTGGCAAAGTGAAAAAAAATTAAAACATTGTCAAACATATTTCATCTATCCGAGATGCTGTTCCTTACCTCACCAGAAGCACTGGAAATAGTTGTTGATGATTGAGGCTAACTGAGATTCTGTTCTTTACCTCAATAGATGCACTATACATGTGTTGTAGTTTGAGCGGCTGTTGTTCACCACTATTTGTGTTTTGTTGTTTCAGATGTTGCTTGTTACAAACAAAAAAGCATCATTGTTGCATAGAATTGAAGCCATTTTAATGGGAAGTTTGCTACTTTAAATCAAAGTTATGAAAATGTGGTTTCGTGTCGTGTCAAGTTGTACAAATAGGCCAGAGTTTATATATTTAGAAGAGCAAAGAAACACAAGAAATATAAGGTGCAATAATGTCCTACCGATCCTAAATACAGTAGTGTGGTAATATTGTTAAGAGCAGGTCAATCAGACCAAAAAGTGGCTTTTTATCCTCGTTCGAGATGAGTCCAATAAAGCTGGTGTCGTCTGCAATCTTGATGATTTTGAACAGCTGGCTGAAGGTGAAGTCATTGGTGTAGATTGAGAACATTCATTACCTGCGTCGAGCAGGTTATGTTTTCGGTCGCGTTGTTTTGTCTGTCAGCAGGATAACTGAAAAATGTTGTGCACGGAGCTGGATGAAAATGTCTAGAGTTTTTGGAAATTACACACAGAACAAGTGATTTTATTTTGCTGCATTTCTACAGCTTATAAGTAACATAACATAATAGTGTCTAGTTCGACAACTGTACGAGCTTACAAACTGCAGCCACACGCAGCAGTTGCTTCCACTCTACTGCGTGTGCCCAACACAGCTCAGATAGAAGCTGGAGACCCGGGTTTGCGTCCCACCTCTGTCAGATCATGAAAATATTTATTTGTATGACTATAATCCCGTGTACCACCAAGAGCGAACAAACAGAATAAGTGATTACATTATGGTCTCGATGTTTTGGCATCAGTGACCCCAAAGTTTTGCCGCAGGTTTGCACTCTCTGATTGCTTCTAGTTTTAAATTTAGATTTAAATGTAGTTTTTATTTGTATTTAAACGTCTAAATGGTCTCGCCCTGTCCTAGCTCACTGAGATTCTTCACCGTACGCTCAGGTCAGCTGACCAGCTCCTTCTAACTGTGCCAAAGGCCAGGCTGAAGCTCAGTGGTAACCCTGCTTTTGCTGTGGCAGCCCCAGCCCTACAGAACTGTCTCCCACTAAACAATAGACAGGCCTTTTCTCTGCTGGTTTTTAAATCCTGCCTTAAAACCCTTAAAAAAATCTGTTTCCCTTGACCTTTGATCTCTAGTAGGGTGGATTGTCCTAACGTGGGCCAATTTGCAACTTCCTAATGTGGTATGGTCAAATGTAGTATTGAACACATTACCATAGTTTGCTGTTACCATAGTTTCACTGACATTTGTTAGTTTAGGAAGGAGCCAACACCACTACAGCTTAGGTGTCCCACATTAGGCAGTCGCCCACATTAGGGCAATTCCCCCTAAATGACATTGATTTGCTTTGATGTTAGATTATTTTATTGCTCTCGTTATTGTTGTTATTGGCGTATGTTGTGACTTTTAGATTATTGCTGCAGGTCTAGTTCCCCACAGCATCCACTTCACACTAAGCCTGTCAAAAAAAGTAAAAAGAAAAATGGCAGTTGCACCCAAAAATGACAAAAAAGACGGATACAATCACCTGACCATTCCATGTGACCATCATGTGACCCGGGGAACTAAATAAATAAATAAATATGTGTATGTGTGTGTTTGTGTGTGTTTGTGTGTGTGTGCAACCCACGCAGGCCATTTTTAAGATTCCTTTAGATCGGATTAAATTAGAAATTGGATGAAGGGTAAATGGAAAGGAGGCAAAACTGCCTGTGGGGAGAATAGAACCCATAATTCTCTGTGTCAATGTGGCATATGTGTGCTTTACAGTGCTCTAGCCTAGCCGACCGAACTCCTGGGTAGAAGCACTTTACCTATAATTTTAATTACCTGCGAAGAGCAGGTTATGTTTTCGGTCGGGTTGGTTTGTTTGTCTGTCAGCAGGTTAACTGAAAAAGTTATGCACAGATCTGGATGACATTTTGTAAAGTTATTGGAAATGACAAACGGAACAAGTGATTACATTTTGGTGCATTTACCTCATTACCTCCTCCAAGGAGGTAATGTTTTTTGTCTGTTTGTTTGTCAGTCAGCAGGATAACTGAAAAAGTTATGCACAGATCTGGATGAAATTTTGAAGAGTTGTTGGAAATGACAAACGGAACATGTGATTACATTTTGGTGCATTTACATCATTGTGAGTTACATCGTAGCTATAGGATTCCAGAGCGTCTAGATGTTTTGGCATCAGTGACCCCACGGCCTTGGCTGAGGTTTGTACTCTCTGAGTGGTTTTAAACTTGATTTCCCAAAGGATGATGGAAGAATGCTACACTTTCATTTACCGTATGACATGTAATGATGCTATGATGGTATGCATGTTAAATTGGTATGGAAGCTGCACCTGTAGCCCACACAGGGTACATGATCTTGATTGTCGGGTCACTTGTCAAAGCGGTTTCGGGCGGCGCAGGCTCATTTATTTTTAGGCCTGTTGACAGCTTCACTTCCCCACACCGCTCAAAGCTATCGCTGCTCACATCTGAAAGCACATGTGGACTGTTTTAATTCAGAAATGTGTGGGTATTAGTATTAGTGATAGAATCAAAATGTAGGCAATGCCCCCCAGACCATGCAGACCAGGTCGAGCAGTGCTGCGGGTTCTGGTCCGCTGTCCGGCTTTTCGATGGTGTCTCCCCCCAACTCTTCATCCCCGTTTCCAATTTAATCATATCACTATCTGTCAATAAAAATAATGAAAAAATAATAATAACTTTGATGATTTGCGGTAATTGAATGCACAGCCTTTTTGACTTTAGCGATTAGTTGGAACGTTTCACCTCCGTTACATGCAGTTTATAGTTCACAGGCTTCCACAGAAGCCTGTGAACTATAAACTGCATAAGGGACAGATAGAGTTGACTCCTAGCAAAATACATAAATAAGCAGAAATAATAAATATCCCTTCTGTAAATCTGCATTAGAGCAAAAATACCTGAATATGTGTTCCCTGTATTCACATAGGAATACAGCAGGCACTGTAAGGTATGTCTGCATCAATGCACGTATGTTTTATGTTGAGTTCAATGCATGCAGTGTAGCATTGTATAACATGTTTACAATGCACCCCAGTTACTTATTGGGGCACCACCATTAACAGACAGCTGGTTGTGATTGTGTAATGGGGCGTGTCGGTCAGGGGGGCCGAGAGCAGCCAACCAATGAGAGGTTCCCCCTGATGGGCCACCTCTTGTCAGCATCGCCGTAGATTATGTAAGCATCGGTACCT
Organism: Bregmaceros cantori; assembly: GCA_900302395.1. Taxonomy (NCBI): domain Eukaryota; kingdom Metazoa; phylum Chordata; class Actinopteri; order Gadiformes; family Bregmacerotidae; genus Bregmaceros; species Bregmaceros cantori. The sequence goes on along the minus strand of OMKY01052584.1, from coordinate 8,995 downwards.
CTCACGGATCTGCTGGCTTCTAAAGAGCTGTGGTGTATGGATATGAATATGGATAAGAATAAGCAAAATAAGTATGAATGGGATATAATAATTGTCCATTGCAAGTGTAAAGTGGATAATGTATTTAATACAAATATTAGTAGGGATGAGTAGGCCTAATAGTAATATATCGAAGGGATGCTGTGAAAGATTTTTGAATCGCTGACTGCCCCTTGTATAAATAATTGGGTTTAATCCATAGACTGTATATAAAGTAGACGCAGCGTGCATGACGTCATCCCATTGCTTTCATCAAATTTTTTTGTGCCCGCCGACTGCACACTGCCATTGCTGAAAGTACCTGTATATCCGGTACCAGGAGAGATAGAGAGAGCTATACAGTATATGAGAGAGAGAGACACCCCACACGCGACTTCTTCCGGTGGTACTGTCCACTAGGGGCGCCAGCGACGGAGTCAGAATGAATGGGATCCTATGGGAGCTGAAATAAAAAATATTGCGTTTGTAAAATTATGACCCCCCTCACACAAATAACTGATAATTATCCCGGCAATATACATTAAAACATCAATTAGGCCTGCTAAAATTGTTATATTTCTATTGTAAATCCCATAGGCTACGTGCTTTTGGTAGTCGACTCCGCCCACTCGACTAGCAAAAGCACACAGAAGTCGGCAAGCCGGCTGAAGCGAATGCGACGTCCATATTTATATACAGTCAATGGTTTAACCCCTATGTTCCGAAATCCCTATGTTCAGAAAAGAAAAAAGAGAAAAAAGTAATGACCCTGTTTTGGGAAAAGCAAGGAGTAGAATTACTGATATTTTTGTTAAGAAATCTACTGTCTGAGTAGAAGTACAAAGTACAGATATTTGAGCATTCTACTTAAGCACAGTACTTAAGTATTTGTACTTCATTACTTACCATCTGTGCAGATTACATAAGTCGACATAGTACACACATGGCAGCATGTAAAAGACAGCCATTGGCATGAAAGCCAGGCCAAAGGTGAGTGTGAATGGCCAACACTTGACAATGATGCCATGCATTGTAGCACTTGATTTCATTGGATAACATTTGGCAGATGTGTGGATGATGGGAAGACTCAACTTGAGTTCAACTGAACTCAACTTGAGTTCAACTACAAAAAACAAGCTGGGGCTGGCTCTGTGGCACAGCCATTTAGGCCGCTCCATACAGCCCCATACAGTCTTGCGTCTGTGGCTTAGTTCACAGCAGTGGCATAGCCGTAAATCTAAAACAGGGTGGGCCAATAGTGAAACAGTGTGGACCCATTGAGTTTTTTAGATGCTATTTAATGCATTTTAACGCGCCGTCAACGGCCGCGACAGCTTTACACGCGAGCCGCGCCCCGCTCCATTTGCCAAGCTGCCATGCGTCGAGCGTTGCTCGTTCAGATGGTGGGGGACCCGTGGATTGAAAGCTGGGCTCCCGAGGATGGAAGCCTTGTGGGAGGGTGGCAGTGTAGAGAATGATGCAGCCGCGGCTGGGCGCCACAAGGCATTCTGGGTGTCACTGGCGGCGTTGTACATATACGATCTGGATGACGCTTGCCAAGTAGCCAAGCTTGGCCTCTTGTTGACCGCATCCAGACCAGTGCTTAATTTGTCAAGCCGGAGGTCCCGGAGCACTTGGGACAAGTAGCTCCTCCAGCTCAAGATCAGCTGGGGAAGCACAGGTGGAGGAGCGGCCGTCGGAGGTGGGGGGGCTAGCTCCCCCTCAAATTAAGCACTGATCCAGACGTATTTCCCCTGAGTACTTCTGCCTGCCCCTCCACGCACGTGGGTGCGCCCCATCATTACAATACATTTCAGGACAGCTTCCCATTGTGATGTCATTGTTCATGCTTCGTTTGTGGAGTCTATGGGCACAGTAGATGATGAAATAAGTCAAACTGATGCCCTTTATCAGTAGTCACTATTCGTGTTGTGATGTCTCCTTTTGGGCTGCGCTGCCTCAGCCAAATATCACCAGAATGATTCATGTTGGATGCGTAAAAGTTGAACATGAGCCTCAATATCGTAACCGCCTGAGAGCAACCGAGCCAAGCATGCTGCTGCTGGCTGACGTCTATGAGCGCAGTCAACAGGCGGCTCGGGTATCTACACGGTGAGCGTAAACACGCACACGCACGCACACACGTGCCTGCATGCCATTGTCCGCGCAGACGCGCCGCTATAAATTGCACGGCCAACGCCGACTCACGACAGAGCTCTCGCTCTACAAGTGAGATAGCAGAGGAAACAACAGCAACTTTGACTGGATAATATATTGCCGACTGGATACTAGTTTTTTTTCCAACGCTTTTAAAACATTATTGGATTATCATCACAGGACTATAACCACAAGCACCGGACACTGCTCTGGTAATAACGATGTCTTAGAAATGAAATATTACAAATGACAAATTAATAATCAATTGAACTAATTTATTCACGTATGGCCAAATTATTTTCAACATTTTCTTGTCAAGACCGTTGCAGAACTGGTCAATGTTGAATGTTAATTATTATTTACTATATAATAAAGCAACATTTGTAAATTGCCTTAGTTGTAAACTAATGCAACGTTATTTAATATTATTTATTAATTCATATTTATTTTTGTTGTTTTAATTGTAAAAATGTTTGTGTCTGCTGCAGTTGGTGAAGACGTGATTTTACGGACACCGAGTTCCCTATACTAAAGCCGACGTAACAACCATGGTGAAACCTGTAGAAGTGGCGCCCTCTGCTGCCATCAAGGTGGTCGGGGCCGGTACGGCGGCCTGCCTGGCCGATCTGGTGACGTTTCCCCTGGACACAGCTAAAGTCAGACTACAGGTATGTCCCGTCTGGAGGTCTTTAAAACAAAATACAGAATACCAATTAACGCAACTAAATTAATTGAACGAGCATTACACAAAAGATGCATAACGGAAAATGTACTGTATAAGCTTTGAAATGCAAGCTAATTATGGTACATTAATGTAATATGCAGACGTTTTAATACACAATATTTTGTGTTGCGCCAAATCCAAACCAAAACTTCCCAAAGACCGTTAATCTCATTGGTCTCTTATAACCTTCAAGACATGTTGACGTTTCTTATCTTATATTTCCACACATTATATCTACACAATATCTTTGATGTAAACAGGGTTGGGAGGGGTTACTTTTGAGAAATGTTCTATTTCTATCAAGTAATGTACTATGTGATGCATAGTACATTACTCATAATATAGGTAGAATTCATCCTAAATGTAATAAATTAAGACCAAAAATTCATTAAATTATTTTCTGTATGATTGTATTAACATTATTTTAAGTAATCCAAAAGTAATCCAACATAGCATTACTTCAAAAAATCTTTAATCAAATAATTTCAACCAATAACTTATTAACTTATTTCATGAATTCAGGGAGGTTTCAGGCTACACTATGAGCTGAACACCTGCAGTGTACGGCAAATTATTTGTTAGAAATAAAGAACTTCTCAAACGTAATCCAAAAGTAACCCCTCCGAACCCTGGATGTCAACAAGATCCATATTTACATTTTCCAACCATAATTACTTTTTGGCTTTTCAGAATTGGACATTTCGGAGCTTACAAAAAAACGTTATGTGTTCACCCTGTACAGATCCAGGGGGAGGGTGCCAGCATGGTGAAGAAGCATGGGGCCCAGGCCTATAAGGGAGTGTTTGGGACCATCCACACGATGGTCCGGGTGGAGGGACCCCGCAGCCTCTACAACGGCCTGGTTGCTGGACTCCAACGACAGATGAGCTTTGCCTCGGTCCGCATTGGCCTGTACGATTCCATGAAGAAGTTCTACACACGTGGCTCGGATGGTGAGTGTCATCGGAAAGTACTTAGTGTGGAACAATCCATACCACAGATTTATTTGTGATTGAGTCAGACTTACAAGTTATTGTTTCAAACCATTCAACATTAGAGAAATGCACCAAAATTTAATCACTTCTTCCGTTGGTCATTTCCAACAACAAAATTTCATCCAGATCCCTGCACAACTTTTTCAGTTATCCTTGTGACAAACCAGTGGAACCAAAAACTTTCCTCACTTCCACGGCGCAGGTAATAATCATTTGAACTTATAGCGCAGATTTAAAAGACCCCAATGTAAGTGCTTGGTAGATCTCGGAGGGGTGAGAATGTGAAATAAGAACTGCTTGATCACATTTTACCCATATTAAACAACAACAACAAATGGTGCATCTCCACACTTCACCCTCATTTTGTGGTACCGTTCCACCTAATGTGACTATGTGAGACATATGGTCATGCTAGAGAGATACCGTTTTATTGGTGGTAAGTCACTCCTGGTGAGACCTAAGAGGTGGTGATTGGACAAGTTTGGAAAGATGGATCTTTACCAAGGGGCCTCCAGAGTTACATTGACGTCAATGGGGTTAGCTGAGACTCAAGGCAATCTCAGAAGTTATCTATGGAAGCCCTTAGATAATGTTGGCAGACTTGTAGGAAACCAATTGGCCCAATTGGCAACGTTGCCGACTCATGACATTTACGCAATTGCGGACCACAGAACTAAAACTCTATTGGGGTCTTTCCGAGTGCACATTGATGCACTACTGTCGATGCCCAGTTGAAACTGGGTTGAAGAGATCGGGGATAGCCACTGTAGAGAAGCCGACGAGAGGAGAACTTGTGGCACTGCGGACGCTGCGACAGACACAGTGGCATTAAGATTAGGTGCAATGTCCATAACCACTTTTTGTTGGGCTAACCACCGTTTTTCATTCTCTATTGAGAGAGATAGTGGGGGGCGACAGGATTAAATCGGAAACTGGGATGAAGAGTCGGGGGGAAATATGTTCTGACTTTGATGGTGATCAGTTATGCCTGACTTTGGTATCTATTAGGATGGGGCTAAAATCTTGACCTCAAAATGTTATTTTGTCTGCATTCAGATGCAGGCATCGTGGCACGGCTGATGGCGGGTTGCACGACGGGTGCCATGGCAGTGGCGTTTGCCCAGCCCACCGACGTGGTGAAGGTTCGCTTCCAGGCTCAAGTGAGGCTGGATGAGGGTGCAGGCAGGCGATACAATGGCACCCTGGATGCCTATCGCACCATCGCCCGCGATGAAGGCGTCAGAGGCCTTTGGAAAGGTGAGCACACTCATCGTTGGTTGTCACTCATTGGGATAAGCCATTCATAGAAAATACAGACACACTCACTCAACACACTACTGGGGAATTTCCAGTCAATTTTACATCTTGTGGAATTCCCAGTCAATTTTACATCTCAATGTCCTTTTTCAGGCTGCTTCCCCAACATCACAAGGAATGCCATCGTCAACTGTGCCGAGCTGGTGACTTATGACCTCATAAAAGAGCTGATCCTGAAGCACAATCTTATGACAGGTGGGTGATACTACCTGGTATTGTTTTTTTTTGGTTTTTAATGTCTGCATGAATGCTATGCCAAAATCATTCCCGTGGTTAGCTCAGTGGCCAAGTTGCTAGTCTTGTCTTTAAATGTATGCCCAAAATGTATCCAAACCGGTTTAAGGAAGAAAAACTGAAAACGAAAGGAATTTTACGAGGAGCGGAAACGAAAAAAAATTTCTTCAACTGTTCTGGAATAGAACCGGAAGATTATGAAATCCACATAATCTTCCGTTTGCTATATTTGAACACATCCTATTTCCGTCCACTTTCACTGTCAGTCATCAAGCCCCATGTATCTGGGACTCCACCTTGTGGACAGACGGAAGTAAATGTTAATGCGTTTTAAACCCGGATTTCACGCCAATACAGTTGCACTGAAGTCTAAAATTCCAACAACTATATTTTGCACTACAAGGAACTTTAAGGATGAACAAAATGTTTGCGTTCCAAACCGGTTCAGGACTGATATTTTGGTAGCGGTTCAGAGAACGAAAACGTTAAACATAGGCCTGCCTGAACTGTTCGGAACAGAATGTTTTAAAAATAATTTTGCTTCCAAGCCCTGTATGCATGCATGTTTTATTTGCATATCTGTAATCGTAATTGTTCTGCCACAGACAATCTGCCTTGCCACTTCACCGCGGCCTTCGCTGCAGGATTTTGCACAACCGTCGTAGCTTCGCCGGTGGACGTGGTGAAGACGCGCTTCATGAACTCGGAGAAGGGGCGCTACGACAGCGCCGTCCGCTGTGCATTGATCATGCTGCGCACAGAGGGCCCAACCGCCTTCTACAAAGGGTGAATATTTAACAAATACAATCAAGTAGGGAAGACTTTCATAATGTCTGTTCTTTGTTTAATACGTTCATTCAGTATGAAAAGACTACCTTCTATGGTTGCGATAACTCATATGCCAAAAACAAGCAGGATTTAGCACAAGCACTTAACTTGTACGATTTAAAGACAGATACTCTTTAATAGAGGTGCAGCGATTACGTTTTTTTGCTCCCGATCCGATCCTTTGATTTTAACAATTGGCCAATCCCGATCTCCGGTACTGAGTCCCGATACCGAGCCTGATCCCCGATACAGAGTCCCTATACATAGTTCTGATCTTCCAAAAATGTGTAGTACCCAAACTATTTGGCACAATTGTTGTGCCAAATAGTTTGAATAAAACATTGGATAGTAGTCAATTTTATGGGGGATCCTTTTACCAGAATTGATCCTCAGATCGGTGATCAGACTTTTTTCCCAGGACCTGGACTCGTGATTTTATCCCGATGAGGATCAGTTAATGAGTCAGGGAGCCAAATGATGTTTATTTACTTTTACTATTATTGAAATTGACAATTGTGCCAAATAGTTTGGCACAAAAAACGCGATCGCTGCACCCCTAATTGACACTATGGCCTTGGCAGAGGTTTGCACTCTCTGAGTGCTTCTAGTTATTGATTTGAAAGTTGAGCATCTAGTATATGCAGTGATCTCTATAAATGCTAATAATAAAACTAACAACTATGTGCGTTCTTGTGTTTTCAGGTTTGTGCCGTCCTTCCTGAGGTTGGGTTCTTGGAACGTGGTCATGTTTGTCTCCTACGAGCAGATCAAGCGGATGATGATCTGGGCACAGCAGTCTTGGGAAGCTCCGTTCTAAAATGTTTAAAAAGACGTACTTCACACCCGGCCCACGGTCCCACGTACTGGGTGAAAATTACATTCTAAACGAGACTTCCTGGACCACAAGAGCACCACAAGATTATTTAGCGAGGAAGTATATTATTTCTCCGCCGTTTATCCAATTAACATAGCAGCAGGCTGCCTAGTTATGTCATGAAGGTGCCTTACTGTCTAGTGGTTATAGACAAGCTGGACACTTGGATCGGGAGCAGGTCGTTTCTAGTGGTGCACTGATCCGATCCTCAGATCGGTGATCAGGGGCCGATCAGATTTTTTTCCAAGGTCGGGACTCGTGATTTTGTCCCAATCAGGATCGGTAAATAAGTCGGGGAGCATACCAAATGATTGTTCATTACTGACTATTATTGAAATTGACAATTGTGCCAAATAGGTTGGGTACTACCAATTTTTGAAGGATCAGGACTCTGTATCGGGACTCTTTATCTGGGATCGGGACTCGGTACTGGAGATCGGGATCGGCTGATACCTAGAATTAAAGGATCGGGATTGAATCGGGAGGCTTACAGTTAACCCATAATGCCGCGGTGACTTAACGACTTTTGTACTAAAAGACCCGTATCCCTTGAATCACATGCAGCGGGAGAGAGGACTGCCTTTGCAGTTTGCACCCAGCGTTGATGATTGTTTTTATTAATGTATTTTTATACTGATCTTCCGACAGAACATGCTACTTTATGCGATGTAGAATCACACACTCTTAGAATTCCCTATAGACAATTCCCTTTTCAGAGAGCATTGTGTGGGCTTTGCACAGATTAGAAACACACTAAATGTTTACAGTGTTTACAACCCTTATTGCTGGTCAATAAGTCAATGTGAAATGAGAAAGTCTTAGTGATATTACCGGTGCGTTTTTTAACTGGTGGGAGTAGGTCATGGCTGTGACCTGGACATTCTACCAGCAAATCTGGACTGTCTTACACATCGTGTACATAATGTTGATACCCTTTCAATGACTGTTGTTTTTTTTGGCATGTACATTTGTTTAATAAAATAATTCTGAAACTTTTGACTTGTTGATTCTTGAAATCATTCATGTGGGGGGAGGGGGGGGGGTCATGAGAGACCAATTTTCCAATATTTGAATCACTTCATTGGCAACATTGATTGCCAGATTTGAACAATGCAATGTAGTAAAGCCCGAGATGGCAAGTACCAAAGTACACATACTTCAGTACTGTCCTTAAGTAGATTTTTCAAGTATTAGTACTTTTAGAAGTACATTTTTGTCTGACTACTTTTTACTTGTACTCTGTAGATTTTCAACAAAAATATCCGTACTTCTACTCCTTACTTTGCCCATCCAGCCCACATCCGTTTCGTCTGAAGACAGCATCCACATAGTATTGTGTGGGCGGTCTTAGTCTATGCATGACTTGTGTCAAGAGCCTGTTGTGCGTTGCCAGCAGTAGGCCTGTCCTTTAACACTGATGGTGAATGCCTTGCAATAAGTAGTAGTTATTGTAATACTGTAGTTAGTTCAGGTCTGCCTCCTCTCATTTGTCTCCATGCAGGGAATTATTTAGAGTGTGTTTACAATGATTTTGTAAATATTGATGTTAATTTCCAACATTACATTATATTATATTAATTTGCTATAAACCTATATATTAAATTATAGATTGCAATAATGCTCATCTAATTAATAAGCCCATCAAATAGGCATATGTATGATTATTACAGTCTAAAAGTCGTATTACTATAGTGTAAACACACACACACACACACTAATATATATATATATATATATATATATATATATATATATATATATATATATATATATATATATATATATATATATATATATATATATATATATATATATATATATATATATATATATATTTTTATTTATATT
>OMKY01052583.1:0-15043 GCA_900302395.1 Bregmaceros cantori | reverse complement strand
GATCACCATGGGCGCGCAGGCGGCCACGCCTGCCAACGGGATGAGACCCACAACTGCCGCGGCGTTGTCGACTAGCCGGCTGGAGAAGCTGGGGGTTCCCCTGCCAAAAGTGCTCTATTAAAGGAGATTTCATGTTGGCATCCTTGTAATTGGCTTTAGTTTAATTGGGAAAGTCAATACAATGTGCAGGTATTTTTCAGTTTGGCTATTTGTCTTTGTTCTCTAAAATTATATTTGTTTCTTATTCAAGACAATTAAAGGTTTTTAAATACCTCGACAGTTTGGGCTGTGGTGCTGCAGCCATCTTCATGGAGGTGGTGTCCTGTTGTCATGGTGACGAGTGTGCTGCCAAAGGCAGTTGGCAGTTGATTGATTTCTTGGCCACTAGAGGGCAGTAGCGAACTGCACCGTTTAGTTCACATGTACCATTGTTGTTTCACGGTGGCCGCTAGAGGGCAGTGCAGGCTCTTCATGACTTTGTATCCATGTGTTGTTTCACTGAGTGACCGCTAGAGGGCAGTGCAGGCTCTTCATGACTTCTTGGCTACACTTGTTGCTAGAACAAGCGTTCTTTTACGGAAGAGAAGACACACATGCAGACGCATTTATCAGAGCTCAGTGAATCCAAATCCATCCGTCCTTGTTGTTGTACACGAAGAACAGTCTGTAAGTAGACATTCGGTTCAACATGTGTAGTATAATGTTTCCTGATTATTAAGTCGTTTTTATGTTTATTGATTTGATTAATGTAGTAATTCCTTTTGGATTAATAGGAATGTTGTTTTGATGGTGTTGTATGTTGTATTAATAGATTTAGATATATATTTTGAACATTATTTGTTTTTTGTTACAGTTTTACTCTGTCGTGAAGATGATGAAATAAAAGAAGATAAAAATCATCTGATGAAGAGTTGTCTGTCTGCATAGCCGTATATGTACACGAGCGAGGGCAGAACAACGCCGTTCTGGATTGAAGTCATGTGTTGCGTTTAGCCGGTGTAATAAAAAATTAATAGCTGCCAGGGGGCAGGACAATTATATACTTTACTGGCCCGCCGGCCAACAAAGTTTGGGGACCACTGCACTAGAGACATTCTCTTTGCCAATGATTGCAAGATTTTGGCATATTGACTATTGGACTATTAATCATCCATATTTGTCATTTAAGTCATCTCATTTGCATATCCTTGTGTGTTTGCTTGTCATTGACCATTTGCATGGACTGTCACTTTGTCTCATACTAGTGCACTCTATGATGGTTTAGTATTGTCTCAAAACGAACCCATTCACTTTGCACAATGACGTGACTCTTTGCGGCAATGTGCTACCAAATTTGCATTCCGCCAATGAACGGACTACATACAGCCTTCAACACATCAGAGATTGTGGCGTATATGCGCTCGTCCGCGATGTCAACGCCATTCCATTTCTGCTGCGTAGGCAAAATGGACCATTACTCCATGCAGTGTTCACTGTTCATCCATGTTTCTGGATTTTTTTTTGAGCAGCTCTGGGCACTTTCAGTGCACTGAAATTTACTCAGGAAAGCGTTGTACGCACCATTTGAGACACACCGTATGTCATTACTGGTAAGGCGGAGCTACTGATAGGGCCCGGAACGCAGCACAGTTGACTTCCAATTGTCCTTTTATCTAAACATAACATTATCAAAAACATCTCAGGACCAAGGGTAGTGCCAAAGCGCTGTATTTGGCCAGCATCATTTTGCAGTACGTAGACTATGCTCATACTGGCAGAGAGAAATGATGCAGTACATCTAATTCTACTTAATTAAAAGATTAAAGGTATTTTTAAATCCCTTAACAGTTTCGATTGCAGGCTCTGTGATCAGGAGTGGCGTCCTGTTGTCATAGCGACATTGCAGCTTTATAATTTCTTTGTGGGTGTGGTTTGACTGGCTGTCCCACCCGCCTGACTCACCCTTCTCCTGTGTGGTTGCAAGAGAGAATCTCGTTCGCACCCTATCACCCATGTGATAGGGTGTATGCCCCTTTCTCTCTGCTGATGGTGTCCTTCCCAAGCTTCCTAATCTCTATTGCTTCTTTGATTCATCATTAATATCTATTACCTTCTGTCGTGACGATTGTAGATAATGTGGTTATTCCTTTTGCAGTGGTCCGATAGCACTTGAATGTATCTCAAATCAGCCATATCGGACCACCAAAGCTGTGGCGTCACCATGTCACGGCACTCCTGATGAAGATGACAGAGCCCACAATCAAAACTTGTAAGGTATTTAAAAACCCTTAACCGTCATTTAAAAATAATTTGGACGTAATTTATTATTTGCTCTCTTCCCTCCTTTTTGCACACGCGTGACTTGCCTATCCCACTATCATTTACCATTAGGTGACTATCCGCGACGGGTTGTGTTACTTGACATGCATGGGCTTGACATTGGCTGGCCCTATTCTCAGTACCTCCACTTGACTTGTCGTATGACCATTCATTTAATGTACAGACTTTTCCTGGGATTCATTTGTTTTGTTAATAAATGAGTATGTTGTTAATAAATAGATGTGTCAAACTGTAACTCATTCCGTAGTGTATTCTTGGTTACACTATATTACGAGTGATATTTGAAGTTAAGTTAATGGTGGCTAAATGGCAGCTGCATGGCCAAGCAATGCAACTGCAGAGCGAATGCCGAAGACCAAGTTCTGTAGGCGGGAGAGTTAGCAGTGATCGAAAACTTGCTGATTGGCTCTGCCCCTCTTCATAAGCTCCACATCGGCCCTTGGTTGACACGACGGGATAAAGGCTCATGGTATGTAGACGTGGTGAGGGCAGCTTCACTCCACACAGTGTGAATTTTTAATTCTAAGATCAATCTTGCACTCGCGTCATCCAACGGTTCGGATAAAAGACTATATGTTCTTGTTTACTTGTCAATATGTCAAAGGACTGTAACCCTTCGTTCTTTGTTTATCTCTGGGTCTATCCTAATATGTTGTATTCACTGTGTGAATGGTAACCCTTAGGCAGTTTTAGCAGTCGTTCAGTCCTCGTGCAAAACGATGAAAAATAATCTGCGTTTGCGCCAAAAAAATAACTTAAAAAAAATAATAATAATTTTGATTTCAAAGTTCAGTGAAAAAACGTAATGCCACTCAAATGAAGTGGAAAAACTTATGAGGACCCAATGAGTCCTTGGCAGGGTGCTTTTTACATTTTACTGACATTTATGGGTGTCAAGCAATGTGAACAAACCTCCTGCACAATATCCTGAGTTGAGGCGTGGCTCACTGTTCCCAAGTTAGTCCATTTTAAAATAAGATCTTAGATCGTAGGTTAGGTAAGATTTTGTTAAACGAAACTTGAAGATATTTAGTAGCTTGATACCTGGGCAAGGGTTACGTGTAGAGCTGGTTTTATGGTTATGTCAATTGTAGCCCATTTTTAAATGGAGATCCTTTGTAATAGTGAGCTTACTGTAACCCCTGGCCATTGGTACCGTCTTCTGAATACAATGTCTAGCAAATATCAATCATCACTGCCAACATCCTCCGTCGTTCATAGAATGAATGTGAATTTGTGACCATTCACACATCAGGTGGCATGCATGCATGATTGGCCAGGCGCGCGGACTGAGCCCGTTAGCCCTCTAACCTTTAAAATTCTTCCATGAACGTGCCACTGTTTTAGCAGTTATTGCCTAGGCCTGACAACACTCTGCACATTTTTAGAGTGTTGTGCTACCAAGACAAATCCAAAAAAAGAAATCCACTTGAAAACAAATCTGAAAATGCATCCAGGCTCCTATATGTTGTAATTTAGCATCCCGTTGATGACATCACGTTTCCTTTCAGCATCTATCTGGCTTATTTAGAAGTAGATACATAGATTCAGAACAGTCGACAACAAGGGGTCCATTGCTATATCTGGGCCTGGCTATGCCAGGTTTTGCCTCCTGTTGCATTTTGGGAAATAGGTGTTGTCATCAGTTGATTGACCTCATGCAGGAGGTGTGCTAATTGGAATCAGCTGGCTTTGTACATGGTCAAAGCACATCTGTTGTGGATTTTTACTCGCTCAAAGAACCATCTGCTAGAAGACTTTTAAAAACCAAATAATGATGGGAAAATTAAAGAAGATTATTGGAAATGATTATTGGAAATGATGTGTAGCTATGTTAAGAATCTGCAGGCTAGAATTACATATCATGAAGCTGGCTCTTAAAGCATGTCCACTCACCCAATGCACACAACTCTACGGGCATCAAACACAAATTGCTACCTACTTGACACTATCTTACTAACTTTACTAAGTAACTAGGCAAATATTGTCCTTTTAACATGTGGCCAGTGCTACATATACCTAAATATATTTATCTAAAAAAACCTCCAAAACAACAGAGCTTAGAAAAAACAGCTTATACCTAATCTAAACCAATGTTTTTGAATTAGTTAGTACCCTTACTTTGACCTGTTTCATTCTTTCTGTTTTGTGAAATACATGAAAGACATGGTTATTCTTCTCATTGTGCTGATTTGACAGAACTTATGGGAGCGGGTATGGTATCTACTATCTAGTTATTTTCTATACAATTACAAAAGGCCCCTTGCTAACTTTTGGCTGCAATTGGTTTTAAAATATTCATTCTGTGAAGTTGTGATTACCAGGGTTGAGTGAGTAGTAACGAGTAGGGTGAATTGCCCTAATGAGGGACACCAAGCTCTAGTTGCTCTGGCTCCTCCCTCAACTAATAAATATCAGTGAAACTAAGGTAAAGCAAACTATGGTAATGTGTCTAACATTAGGTTCAACTGTTCAACACTACATTTCACTGTTCCACCATAGGAAACTGACCATCCCAAAAAAGGGCGCACAATTTAACACCAAAACACAGAATCAGGAAAAAACATACGTTTGAAATGTGGTTACTGACAAAATGTTTAATGAGTAACTTGTACCTGTAAGGGAAGATGTTTGGAGTAATTATCCCAACCCTGGGAGATACATGGTTGTATTATTGCCAGCACGGTAGAGGAGATGGAGATGTCTAGACCAGAACTTCTGACCAGGCTTTCGCCAGTCCGCCAGACCAGAACAAATGAATTGTCCACATATCGCACGCACGTAGAACGATAATTTGTTCTGCATTAAGCAGGCTCAAATTTTTTTTCCAAAAAAATCAAATCAATGTCAATTATGTCAATCAAAGGAAGTTATCAAATCACAGCACAGTAGACAAGTGGCAAGGAGGCCCACGTCTTGATTCCAACAAGGCCTGCCAATCGGCCAAACGTGCACAACAATCTGATTTTGTCTGTCTGGTTGGACCAGACCCACTGGACAATTCTGTCGCGAGCGATGCGTGGGAGATTTGTTGGTTCTGGCTTGCCAGGCTAGGGTTCCGCGTCCCCCTGGGGATCCGCAAGCACCACCTTGAGGGCTCACAAAATACTTTCATTCCCCTACCTGGGGGATCTTCAAGATGAATCTACTACATAATACCATTAACAATATACTTAAGACTGGTGCTCAGAAATGCTATGCTCGCCAAATTCCTTAACCACATTGACAAGCATTTATGACACAGCCCAAAATTAAAGTGCCGCAGTAAAGCGACACATTATCTTGACTATGTACAGAAAAATAGAAGTGTCTTTCACCTTTCATGAAGAAAAAGTGTTGCTTATATGTGACGCCTATAATGTTCCTATGCAGTGCCTTGCATGACTTGGGGCTGTACGATTCTGCCTAAAACTAAAAATCTTGTTTTTGTTGTCTTTGAAATCCTACTTTTTGATTCAATTCCAATTTCTTAAGCAACAAACATGTATCAAAGCATTTAATGTTTCAAAACTTTTTCGAATGACCTACAAGGAACTTGCCTTTATTTACTTTGAAGATTTTACTTTTTTCAAAAATCCTTTGACTCAAATAACCTGGTTTTGATTTGAAATTAATTAATCATACAGCCCGACTTGGTAAAGTGAAATAAAAACTCCATAAATAAAGCATAACACCCCCAAATAATATACACATACAATTTCTTGTGCGTACACTCACTCACTGTGCGTGCAGAGGTACAGGGACGAGCGCACCTGCAGTACATTAACGTGAGGGGAAGTGATCTCAGGCGCTGAACTTGAGCCACAAGCACAAGACTATGTACATGTATGGGGATGGATGCAGCGATCTAACCAACCACCGCAGAGACAGTCCCAATCAGATTATAGTTCTTTTAGATAGAAGGAACAAATCACTTCTAAATTCTTCCTATTTAATTCCAATATGTGAGCTGTTACACAACCGAAGTTTGGTTTCACTAAATCAAATTGGGGGATTCGTTGCTTCTATCCTTTCCCCGTTTGGGTCCCTGGGGCTAAGCTGAAGCTGTGCGAGCTAAAGTTGTGCTGTGCATTGCACAAAGTGAGTGCACACACGGAAGCCCGATACGTATGTATCAATTTGGTTAAGATCACGGAAGGAAATATTAAATATGAAGTTTCTGGTGCAATCCCCAGTTGCGGATTGCCTGCGTTTGTATGGGTTTCCTCCACATGCTCAGGTTTTAGCGTAAATCACGAAAATGTGCAAGTGAGCTCTCCGGCCCTGTCTATAACCAACACAGAATGACGTTTCTGGACAAGGAACCCAGGAGCTCGAACAACCGCCCACTGTTCCCGAGCAGCAAACGTATTGCATTTCATGATCATCATAATTGGGTAGACTATTTAGTCATAAAGGTTTGTTTTTAAATGTGCAATCCTTAATTCAGTTATTTGATAAAGTAGGCTTTATTACAGATTATTAAAATTTGATATTAAGTAATTACAGGGCTTATAAATAATTCATCACTTTTAAAACATTTAACTTAAAAACATGTTTTACGGTGGGCATTTCCACAAATAGAGATTTCAGATTTTTGTGTTAATACATTTGTGTAAGCAAGTTAGATATTTAGGGAAGTGAAGAAAATGGCTACATAAGGCTTTAGACCATTGAGGTGTTTCCTATGTTCATGTTTATTTGCTGCCATATATTTCTGGCAAATTAAATGTACTGCAGGCTGTAGCATATAAATGCATTCCATAATGTACCCTTAATGACTGATTGAAAAATTAAATACGACATGAAGAGTAATAATGTTAAACATATAAAAAGGTTATACCATCTTATGCTGTTTCAGTGTTATGTATGTTATAATTTCCAAAAAGCAGCTAAATGTAAATTACATAATGTGATCTTCAATCTCTCTTTCCTCACATGAGCGTTATAATCAATGTATTCTGAAAGCAGCACTATGCAGCTAAAAAGTATAGCCAACAAAACATTGTTCGATGTTACCTTACCACTATATTAATTCCTGCAGAAGTTGCTTTTGCCTGGGGTGACATGGATAAGCCAGATAAATACTAACACAATCATCTGCATGACCCCAGCAGAACAAAGGGGTAGAAGTCTCAGTGCCTCAACTAATTAATTATAATTTTACCAAGTAGCCAATATCATTCATTATTGCAAAAATGCTAATACAAGTGGTTACATTTCCATGAATGCACATTAATTTTAATAACTGGAACACATTATTTTTCATGGGCGCAAATTTGCCGCTGGTGTAAGAGTTGCTGAATTGTTTAACTGTTCTGAACTGTGAGGAGCGGAACTCCAGTTCCAGAAAGTAAGGATCCGGCCATGTTTTCCTTCCTCCCGTGCGCTGCAATGAAGAACAGCAGTTGATCCTAATTAGCACAGCTGTTGAGTCAGGTTGATCTGCTAATCTGCTGTGAGTAAATTACTTTGATTTTAGCATCTTTTTCAGCAAGTAGTATGACTTTTTTTTTTACTAATTAGTTACTTTGCTGTCCCAGAATGTTTTTAAACTAATCTGGAATTAGATTTAAGAAGTGTGCTTAACGACTGCTAAATATAATGACAATGCACTTAAAGTTTCTAAAGTAATATAACGTATTAAGTAGCTTTAACTTGCTTATAATAAAGTAGACAGTAATCTAACATAGTTACTTTTAAGAGGAGTGGTGAGTAAACAGTAGTCTGACTACTTTTTAAAAGTAACTGGCAACACTGCTAATCAGTGACAACAGGGAATTGTGGTGCACAACACAAGCTAAGGGGTAGCAGCAAGATAGTTTCTGGAAACATAATTACCCATTACACGTGACGTAACGTTCCGTCTGTTGTCTGGATGGGTGTCTTCACGATTGTGCTCATAATAGAGCCCTGCAGAGACCGGGTAGCGAAATGCTGCGCCACCACGTGGAGTGTTAAGCCACTGCAGGGGCCAGAGACGCATTATTTCTATGGCTGGAACACCACATGCCGTCGTGATGTAGCATGTGTGACAATCAACGTTTTGTTATTTTTTTTTTTTTTTGATCAACTTAAAGTGTGCAGAACGGCCAAAGTGGCTGTAATACATATAAAATATGTAACAACAAGTTTAAACTAACATTTGGAGAAAGAGCACATTTGTGTGTATGTGATGCCGTGTTGCGTCCTGTTTTAGAAAGTTAACGACTAGTGAATAGTGTCTTGCCTTACAACACATTTGATCCGTCCGCTGTAATGATCTGAATTTGACACTACTCTGTCTCTTTAAGGCTCTAGTTAGTGTTATGTTGCTTTACTGCTGTTTGGTGTAAAAAAAAAGGTGAGTCAGTTATGTGGTCAGCCAAAATATTGACGGGTCTTGTGACAATACAATGTGTCTCGGTGCAATGACCGCTAACTTTTTTCAATACTATTGTTACATGACCCTTTTTGGCTCATCTCATTGTGTGTCATTTGGAAACCTGAGGAGTCTTCATTTTCTGTGCACTTGTGCCCAGATGAACTCACCGTCACCGTTGCTCAAAATCGACTAAGTGACCCAAGATGACAGTTGTCTGTTGCTGATCTTAAGAAATGGACCTGAAACTATAATTTAGCAAGGAGTTCTGGCAGCTATACCCAGCACTGAGCGTTGATTTGTTGGGAAAGAGGGGATCGGCTGTCCCAGTTTCCTTTCTTAAGCCAGCTCAGCTGTCTTGTCTTTCTAGAACAAGCCATGTCCCAGTTTTAGACCACCATGGGGGTGTCTGAAAAAACAGAACTTATCGAGTCCAGAGATTTCTTCCTCCGGCCATGGCCCACGATACCAGCCTCCTCGCCCAGGTCGTAGTTGCCGTTCTGCCCTGCGGCGTCCTTCGCGGCTTTGGAGTTGTGGTTGTCGGCTTCCACGCTCAGCACCGAGGAGTGAATGCTGTCTTCTCCAGCTTTCTTGCCGCGGTTGGGGCAGCAGAAGCAGCGGCAGGGCGTCAGGTACAGGTAGATGAGCACTAGGACAACGCTGGCCAGGCACCCCACCAAGGTGGTGTAGCCCGTGTTGAGGTGCTCGCCGGCGGCCGCAGCCGCCGTCCAGTTGTGCACGTGCAGCACCACGTAGAGCGTCTCATTGTGTGCCTCGCTGACCGCCACGCATGTGTAGTTCCCCGAGTCCTCCACCCGCACGGGGCTGATCTGGAGGTTGCCATCGGCAAGTACTTTGGCGGTTGATTGGTTGGCAGTCACCGGGACGTTTCCTGGCATGAGCCAGGTCTTGGTCAGATCCTTGTGCCTAGTGTCACAGTCCAAGATGAGTGTCTGCTCCAGGAAGGCCTCCTGGTCGGTCTCCCTGGTGGGAGAGATATGGGGATCAGACTCGGTTTGGGTCTTATAACTGCACTTCACCAAAAGTATTGCACTCTATAGATACGTATCCATTTTGTCTCACCCAAATGAAATGCAGTTCCGGTGTCGGCACAACAGCCGGTGTGGGCCATCGGAGTCGAGCAAAGTGGATGAATTCATTAATTTTTATTAATTCATCCTTTGTCAATATATGCATTATCCGCACCACTTTTCTATTGTGCAGTTTATCCAAAACGGAAAAAAACAACAACAAAAAACGTTTCTACCTTTTATTCTAATATAACGATTTAGGCTGAGTTCACCTGTAATTATAACAGCTGTGAATTGCAGTGAGAAATGAATTGACAAATATTATTGTTTTTATTATTCAATTCTAAGAATAATGAAGTCAGAAATAGTTGAGTGTGCGCACACACTGCAAAATTAATGTGCTGTTATTGTACACATACACACAGGGGCACTGTTTAGCCTCGAGTCCTGCGTAGGGGGCTGGTAGAGCTTGGTGATATATGTCTCTGTGTTGGGTCACTGTGTATTTGTCCGTGCAAAAGAAACGCGGCTCTCAATGCCTATGTTTTTACTATTGTTGTCAGTATGAACTTCAAGATTCAACTTTTTTTTAAAAAAAGGTTTTGATCATGAATTTTATAAAAACTTTAGTCCGATCACTTTGTCTCCGGCGCTAGTTACGAAGCAGACCCCTTGTGAGAAGTTATGTCGTGGTTGCGCTGCGCACTAGTATCCGCGGGCGGATATTAATTGAGTCCCTTGAGAAATAAACCGAACAATAAACATTTAAAGAAAATTCTAAATAGGAACAATTGTTGTCAGTGGCAGAGGAAGAATACTACATTTTCAGTGCAATTGCTTAGGGGTTGCTTAAAATTGCTAAGGGGTGCTAGATACTTTATTGCACAACTGATTAAACAAATAAACAACATAGATATGCAATTTTAATCCAACTCATTCCAAAGCCTTAGAGAGAAAATACTTAAAACAAATAATGTCTAACAAATGATTTGCTATCAACTGGCACTGTTCAACTAATAATGTAGCCTGGGCTCACCCTGCAGTGAATTAATTAAAAACATCTGTATACTACGAGTTGGCTTTTAGTCTTTTTTTTTTTCAATTAAAATCATTAGTGTTTTGAATTCTATTCAAAAGGTTAGTTTTGCAATAGGCTATTTGTAGCTTGATAGTGAACGTTGCTTTGTTATTATGCTTGTGTAAGTAGGTGTGTGTGTGTGTGTGATGTATGTGCAACCATTTGTGTATGAGCCCGTCTTTACGTGTGTCTCCAGGGACCTAGCCCTCCAAGGACACACTTCCTTTAAGTTAATGTCTCTTGAGAATGTTCCAGAAGGGGCCATGTCGCAGCTGGGCCTGTTAAGCTCTCAGAGCATACTCCTCATTCAATCACATGATAATAATTGATAGTGAAAGCAAGCTATGCATAGGCATCGAATGCAGTAGATTAGAGGCTCAATTTAACAGACAAATTGCAGTGGAGTAGTACACAATGGAACTTGACTTGGATGCAATGGGGAGTAATTTTAGTCCTTTTGTTTCATATTTCTTGGTGTTTTTTCATTGTTTGTGTACACAATCGACAAGTTTACGTATCAAAATAAGGACATCTTAGTGGATCCAAGTGGTTGAATTTGACACACAAAACGCACACCGTTCAAAATCCGCTTACTACTGCACGCTCGATGAACAATTACTCATTATCCACCCGCGTTGCTCATCATTTTGAATAAATATTGATCACGTACAGAAAGAAAATACAACATTTTTCACCCGTGTGGTCACATGTTCTTCTAGACCAATGGGAGCACTGCATTCACTCATAAATCCGGCAAAAGTGAGTAAATGGAACGGGTTGTGCAGATTATTGACTGGTGCGCACAAACATATGAGTGAGGAATAGCACACCGCAAGTTACCATCATCCTTTTTAAATAATGCAGTAGGTGTGTGCTCCCACTAAGTAGACAAGTTCAAAAATAAATCAGAACACATCAAAGTGACTGGCACCGGAAGTCAAGATACCGGAACTACCCGCCAAACTTGTCTATAAGGCTCAAATTCCTTGAAAATATAATTCGAAATTCTAGTGATTTTAAATGAGAAAATGTAATAAAAGTCAACTTTTACTTTATTTTTAGCTGATACCATATGCTCTCTTATTATTTAAAACCTGTGTCATTTCTCTGTTCTCCACTAGGGGTGGTCTCAATTTGCAGCGTCATGGCCCCGCCCATTCTCTAGGATACTGAACACTGTTCAAAGGCCCACAGCAACAGAAACAATACAATAAAGATCAATAATTTTGGGTGAAAAAACAATGGTACAAGCTATACTAAAATGGAAATGTGTGTGCGCAATCTTCAGTAAGTGGAAGTAGTGAGACATCATAAAGTTTGCATTATTGATAACGTTTCAGGCTAATAATTGCTGCGATTTTAAAGGAGAAGTGAATAAAGTAATCGATGAATCGTCTGTAAGATTAGCAGATTGATTGATCAAAATAATCACTAATAGGGCTGTTGCACGGTGATGTCACGGCTTGGCGGTGGCAGACATTATGGTGGTATTATTGCAGTCAGGCGAACAGGCAGAGAGTGATATTTGTATAACAAATATCACTCATGTCTAACACATGTTATACCAATTTGTATAACGTTGTCCGTTTAAAAGTCTTCTAATGTTGTTTTATCCATCGCCAGCAGATGGCAGCCTAACTACGTCCATTGTATTTGGCACTATAATGGACGCAAAATGGTAAGATATAACACTTAACTGTACGTATACATATAATTCACCGTAAGTGATACCACCAAACTGTCTGCACCGCCAAGCCGTGACTTCATGTGCAACAGCCCTATTGCAGCTCTACAATTTTTACTTTGAATGTTGATTGAAAATGATATAGTCATTGCCATATGCCTACCGGAAGGTGCTACAGTTCATGGCTTCTCCGCTCAGCTCGAAGATCCCCACTTGGTTCTTGGGCGGTGTGGGCAGGACGCAGCGGTAGTCGTCCTTGAAGTCGAGCACCGAGTTCAGCTTGCGGATGTACCAGTGCGCCAGCAGGCTGTACAGCTCACAGCTGCACGGCAGCGGGTTGTCGTGGAAGTACAGGCCGTTCTTCACCCACGCGGGCAGTCCCTGCAGCTCGCCGGCCGGCAGGTCCTTGATGCGGTTGGACGACACGTCGAGCAGCACCAGCTTGTCCAGGCGCGTCTTGTCCTTGAGAAGCTCGAGCGGGAAGCGCTGCACCTGGTTCTGGCTCAGGTACAGCTTCTGCAGACTGCCTGCGCCCGAGAAGGCCGAGCGGTCGATGCGTGTGATGTGATTGTTGTAGAGCAGCAGCACCTATGGGTCGTGAACACTGATGTCAGTAATTAAGGATTAAAGTTGCTTAACCAAATTAACTAAGTTACTTTTAGTTAGGGTGGATTGCCGTAATGTGGGCCTTTTTTGCAGGTTCTTAACGTGGGAGAGTCAGTTGTCTAAGGTGGGACAGTGAAATGTAGTGTTGAGCAGTTGAACTTAATATTAAACACATTACCATAGTTTGCTTTTACCTTAGTTTCACTGACATTCATTAGTTCATTATTTATGTAAAGTTAAGTTTATAACCTACTTCCAATAACATGAGTTTTTGTAAAACTAGTTGTCTTTTTTTGAAGTGGGTTGGCACCTGACAGGTGCTGAAATACAATGAAAAGTAACTAAATGTAACTAAAGTTATGAACTAGGTTACTTTTAAAATAAAGTAGTAATCTTTTTAAGAGGAGTAGTCTGTAATCAGTAGTCATCACTGTAGAAACACTGGTCGTGAACAATAACAAACAGGGTTGGGACAATTACTTTTTAAAATGTAATCCCATTAACACATTTTAAAAGCAAAGTAATGTATTACTTACCATTACTTTTGGATTGCTTTTAAAGACAATTACGTCAACAGCTCTAGTGCCTTACCATGATTTTCTCTGTTTTGGAGCAAAATGAAATGTGAATATCAGAATCATAATACTTTATTGATCCCTAATGGGAAATTATGTTAATTCAAAAGTCCCAGCCCACAATCAGTACGATCTGTGCTGCAGTTTGGGACAATGAATCTGTTACTGAAAGTAGGGCATCAGGACATAGTGTAAAGGGTGCGTTCTATTTTTGATATTTGCATTCTGCATGGAGAGCATCCTTCAGACACAGTAGCTCCTCATATGAAAACAACTGTCCTCCTGTAAATGGCAATCGTCTTCCTGCACATTTAGTTCCTGCACTTTAGTTACTACAGTGGCCTCAATTAGATTTTTATAATTATAATATATAAAATATTTATGACAAATTGATCAAATAAAACAAGGCCACTCGTTCATCCATCCATTCATGTGCACCTCCAGTCGTCCGAGGGGCTCGAACACAAACTCTTCGAGCTGCCGTAGTCTGTTGGTGGAGAGGTCGAGGTAGCGCAGCTGGCGCACGTGCAAGAAGGCCTCGGACGACAGGAAGTGCAGCCCGTTGTGGCTCAGCAGCAGGCTGTGCAGCTTGGGCAGTTTGTTGGGCGCCCAGTCGGCGCGGAGTCGTCCTATGTCGTTGTAGCTCAGGTCCAGCACGGCGGCGTACGCGGGCAGTGGGGTCGGAACCACGGTCAGGTTGCGCTTGGCACAGCTGACGATGTTGGAGGCGCAGATGCAGGTCTTGTGGCAGTTAAGAGCTGAGCCTGTCACGCTGGGCACTGTTGAAAATTCATTTTCACAAACAAATTCACTATCTCTTTGTATGCCAGAATATGCACCAATATCAGTCATCCTTCTGTAGAGACTCTGGAGCAAGGTCCGGATCGCTTTTTTTGTGCCACCATTTGGGTTGTCTCCCTCTGCTTCTTTTACGTCCCACTAATCATTCGAGGATTGTGTTTCAAGAGTTGAAGAGTTTTGTGTTTTACAGATTTGAGTGATGTCAGTCTGCAGAGTTCCTTTATTTCTACGTGATCTGCAAGTTTGTGATTTGTCTTCCATTGCATGAGAAAAAAACAATGGTATAAGCTATACTAAAATGGAAATGTGCTTACGCAATCTGCAGTAAGTGGAAGTAGTGAGAAATCATAAAGTTTGCATTATTGATAACGTTTCAGGCTAATATTTGCTGCGGTTTCAAAGTAGAAGTGAATAAAGTAATCGATGAATCGTCTGTAAGATTGGCAGATTGATTGATCAAAATAATCACTAATAGGGCTGTTGCACGGTGACGTCACGGCTTGGCGGCGGAAGACATTATGGTGGTATTATTGCAGTCAGGCGAACAGGCAGAGAGTGATATTTGTATAACAAATATCACTCATGTCTAACACATGTTATACCAATTTG
>OMKY01052582.1:0-17574 GCA_900302395.1 Bregmaceros cantori | reverse complement strand
CTCAGAGAGGCCGGACACACGCTGGGGTGCTGGGGCACGGTGTCCTCTGAAAGGGAGCAGATGAAGTTTAAAAGATAAGGGAGGCAGACCCTTGTGTGTCTGTACAAATAGTCCACCATTGTTTTATTGTCGTTGTGTTGTTGTTTGATGTCGTGATTGTGTTTTGTATTGTCTGTTTTTTTTTTTTTGGATTGGTTTGTGTGAAAAATAAAAGTATTTATTATTATTATTATTATTATTATTATTATTATTATTATTATTATTATTATTATTACTATTATTAATATTATTATTATTATTATTATTATTATTATTATTGTGTGTTTCCCGGAGTTTTGTTTCTGGACCCCTTGTTACTGAAATGTAACTGATATAGTCCTCCATTATCCTGATTGGCTACAACCTGACTGTGACATCACGGGTTGACCCCTCCCATCAGCTATAAATCAGTGATACTTCCTGAAAGGTGTGTGTTCAGTATGTTTTCCTGCTTTAGCTCATAGCTTATCTTAGCTAGCCTATGGGCCGGCTAATGTCCAGTATAGCTTACTAAATGAACCCTCTAGACATATTGCCGGGTCAAGACTGGTCATTGTCTCTGTGTGGACACGTGATCTGAGCTGCCATTACACCCCAAATTCCAACTTCTCTGAGCAAACATAAAGAATAAAGCAGAGAATGGCAGATGGACAGTCATCAGATTGTGGCAAAGGTCGTCGGGAACTAGAAGGTTGCCGACAGTTTCCATGACAACAAGCAAAACAGAGAGGTCAAGCGCCCGCTGTTATCACCCGGCCTCCTACCTGGACGTAACAAAGAACAGGTCTTCCACTGTCTGCTGATTGTTTGAAACCAGTGCTGGCTATGAGCTACTCTGCAGGTTGAATGAGACGCCCTCTTCTGGTCATGTGTAGTCATAGCAGGACAGGATGGGGTGATGCAGTTGGTGCTGCGGGATAAGAGTTCACATACAACACAATTCAATAGGTTAGAAACAGATCGCGTGGGGGACGCACGGTGGCCGAGCGCCGGTAGACAGCGCGCCCCCCAGACCACAGGTCGAGCAGCGCCGTGGGTTCCCCGATTCTTCATCCCGGCTCCCAATTTAATCCCGTCGCTGTCTCTCAATAAAAACAGAATGAAAAAAAAAAAGAAACAGATTGCGTGGGAAGTGAGAGTGCCCAGCATGCAACAGGGGCTGGGAGGGAGTTGCAGACATAAAAACTGTTACTGCCCAGATGTTGCAAACAGCACAGTATTTAAGCAGCTGATTCCCTACAGTAATTGTGTTGTTGTGCAGCCTATTACTGTCGGTACAATCACTGGCTGTGTCCGAAATCCCTATCTCGTACTCCCTGCCCCCCATATAGTGCACTCACTTGTAGTGCACTAAACAGCAATGGCCAAGATTTCGAACACTAGATATAATTATAAAAAATATAATTATAAAAGTCAACAATCATGAGAAAAAGTCAAAAGTACTTCCATTTATAACTATTTGCCGTGGTCGGTCGCTATTTACTCCCGCCGCGCCATTTTTAAAAAAGTTTAGGTCATTTTTAATACAACTCGCAATGCATTATGGGTTGTATTGCCTCGTCTAGGGTACATCCAATGCTCACTAATTTTTGCGGTGCATTGTGGGATACTTTCAGTGCACTATATAGGGTACATGGAGAATTCGGACACCCCTACAAAATGGAATGCGCCCCATATAGTGCACTATATGGGGGCTAGGGGGCAATTTCGGACACAGCCACTGTGTAAGACATGGTTGCGTATGCCTCTTTGCAACTAATGTCGAATGCCGCCGAATGTCCTTAAATAAACACAATCCATTGATTAATTCCTATTTATCTGTACATGCCTGGACGTGCCCGTTAACATTCTCCTAAAATTCCTCCTAAACGGGAACTCAGCAGCAGAGCGGCCGTGAATCACACTGCAGCTAAAATCTCTGTAAAATGAAACGTCCTCCGTGACGTGTGATGCAATCCCCTTGTCCATTCTGTCCACACCTCCAGTCTGTGTTACTCATCATCACAGCCTCCACAATGAAACAAACACAACAGCACTGTGTACACACACAAACACACACAGACACACACACAAACACACAAATCACACACACACAATCACACATACAGTCAATACTGCTGCTTCAGTTCTGTCCTTTGATGTCAATTTGTGCCTGTTCTTATCTGGTCGCTGTGCAACATTCTTACATGCTTGTGTAGTGGGCTGGTTTCCTTTCTGTGTCTGTGCTTGTGCGATGTGGATGTGTATACATCATGTGTGTCAGTATGTGTGTACATTATTTGTGTCAGTGTGTGTGTGTGTATCATTTGTGTAAGTCTTTGTGTATCAGTTGTGTATTTGTTACTCACCTGAAATAGTCTCCCCAAAGCCTTGACAGAGTTTCCAGAGATGCCCAGCACTTGTTGGCCGTTTTGCCCTCACTCTGCAGGGCAGCTCACCTCAAAGCATCTCAACGGGTCATGTGACTGTGGAGGCCCGGGTCACCTGGCGCACCACTCCAGTCCTCTCCTTGTGAAGGTCAAATAGCCCTTACACTGCCTGAATTTATGCTTGGGGTCATTGTCCTGGGGAAATATGGTTGAACGATGTATATGTTATTTCTGTCAGAAACATTTTATTCAAGAAACACAACAGAAGATTAACAAGCAGTTCTTTTATTGAAATTAGAATTATGTTGGCAGTATGGCTCTGTTCGGAGGAACTCCCCTATTTCCATGAGTACCATGGAAAAGCACTAATTCAGGGAGCAGCAGCAGTGTAGAGAATTTTCACCCTAGCACGCAGGGTGAGAAGGCAGCAGTAGTTTAGGGGATTTGCACGCAGGGTGAGATAGATAATCCCCCCATGAACAGAGCCAAGCGACGTAACAAGAGAACATGTCACATCATACACAATACTTTTTCCATTTTGCTACCCAAGCGGGTAGAGAGAGCATGTCGCACAGTGGGCTCGCACAACCCCTCCGGCTTTTCTGCAATGTCTCCCCCCGACTCTTCATCCCGGCTTCCGATTTAATCCCGTCACTGACTCTCAACAAAGAATGAAAAACGGGGCTGCCCCCACCCCCCAAAAAACTAAAAAACGTAGTTCTATATCGCAAATATATATATATGTGTTTGTCTGCGATTTCATATATAAATGAAATTTTTAAAAAATATATAAATGATATTTTTGAAACTTTTGCATATGACCGTATCTATATGTGTGTGTGTGTGTGTGTATGAGTGTGTCTGTCTATACTACACAGCTTCTGAAGCTGACAGTACGATTACTGTCAATTGCGTCCCTCATTCGCGTGTCAGCGCACACGAGTCTCGGCTGTCAGCTCCATTTGAAAGGTCATTGGCTGGCTGACAGCCACTCGGGCCACCCGGTGACGGTCAAGGAACTGATTCACGGCCATGACATGCCGCCGCGGGCCAATTGAAGCCGTACGTGTCAGCCATTGTTGGCTGATGGAAGACGAGGGACATGGGGTGTGAGCGCAGCATTGTAAGAGATGTGATGTACATAACTGTTACCTCTTCACGCCCCAGCGATCTTCTCCCCGCTTGGCCGGGGAAGCGCGGCCAGCCGCCGAGGGTGGTTACACACCGTGAAGGAATGGAGGAATTTTTGTACCCTATATTCCAAAACCGCTATGTTCCGGAATCCCTATATTCCGAAAGCCCTATGTTCCAAAAAGTGCTGGGGTGTTTTGTCATAATATTCATTTCCTCACAGTAGGGTTAGGGGTTAACCCCTAATCTTACCCCCGAAACAACCTGTAACTTTTCTGAACATAGGGATTACGGATGATATGGTGTTCACCGATCTAACGGGGGTGATACGGTCATATTTTAAACTTGGAAACACAGCGACAACTTAAGGCTGTACAATCACTTTTGTGGCTGTAGTGGAGTTAATGGCTCGTGGGAGCTAAGCAAACCGGGCCACCTCTTCATCACCCGGACTAAATTAAAAAATGTTCGGCGACAGAGCGTTCAGTGTGGCTCCCCTCCACGTTCTAGAACGCCCTGTCTGCCGAAATTCCCTATTCTCCTACTTTCAATACATCAAGTTTATATTTCAATAAAAATATAAGTTATTAGTTAGATTACACTAACGACCCAAACTCTCTCCAGTCTCTCTGCACACACCAGGCAACAGACCAATAAGTTGTTATTGATTCATTTTGGATTCTGCAGCTATTTTTGGCTACTTCTCCGGACAACTTCAAACCCATCTATTCTCTGGCTTTCCCCAATTAGATACTTATTTTCCGCTTATTTCTCTTTTTGTGTTTACATGTTTTTCTCTTTCTTTGCTTCTGTAAAGTGAGATTGGGTTTCGTGAAATGAGCTACAAATATAAACGTTGATATTATTAATATCATAAATATTATCATCATTGTTATTATTATCAGATACTATGTGTATAATTTCCAGAATATGGTCGTGGTGGTGGTTTACTGGTTACTGCTGTTGAAAGAGATTTTTAAAATGTCACACCTCACGTCCGATCATAAACGTTCTACTGCCCTCTGCTGGCGATAAAGACACACATGGAGATAATCTGCCGATGTCTCCTCCTTCCAACCCGAGGATGACGAGCGCAGATTATCGTTGATGACTGTGCAAAAAAAAAGTAGTGGAAACCAGGGCTGCAATTAATCAACAATTTTTTACGGACTTTTAATCGATTAATCAGTTTGTTTTCCATTTAAAGATCGATTATTAGTGTTAATTATAATTATTATGATCATGAAATGTTTCATTATTAATATCAATAACGTTTTGATGTTTCTTTAACTCCTGTTATAGCTACCTTGTACATTGTTTAGCATTACAGTTTCTTGGGTTTTAACCCAAGCTTGAATATTAGGGAATGGCGACTTGCATTAGGAACAACATATATTCAACACGTCTGAGAGGATGATGGGCCAAACAAGGAAACGAATAATCACTGTCGATTAATCGAATATTAAATTAGGAGGCGATTATCATCGATTAATCAGTTGCAGATCTAGTGGAAAGTGGAAACACACCTAAAGTTCTACAACATCAGTAGTCAGAGCTTTTAGGAGCCAAGAATGAAGGTTGGTATGTCGGGACCCCCCTCCGAAACTCAAGAGGTATTGGTTCAGACAGTCGTCGGCCCGTCGCAAACACCCTGGTGTATCAACAGTCTCGGCGTACGCTGGGATTGAGACACTGGGCCATTGCATTCAGTGAGGCTGGTCTCTTGATCTCTTTCGGGCTCCTGTCGAGATGCTTGGTCGCATTTGTGGGATGCCCCGGGGGAAAATCACACAGAGACATATTCCAAGAGCCCAGGCCCAATCTGGGCCAGGGAACTTTAATAACATTAAAAACAGTCCACAGCCAGCCAAGCGACTGACCAGGTGGAAACAAACATCCAATGTGAGTAAAAGATAAACAGTAAGTCGGGGACATTGTGGAAAATAGAACAGCGTTAAATATGACTGGGGTTCATTGGATGGTCGCCGTGGGCAGAAAACAACACGGCAATAAAACTTGGTAGACGTCTACAATTAAAAGTTGATGGAAAGTCATGGATGATTTCAATACATCAAGTTTATATCTCAAGAAAAAAATGGAAGTTATTAGCTAGATTACAATTTTCCTTTTTGACTCAGGAATATTGAATAATGATATTCTGTAGCCATTTGGGCTATGACTCTCACAAAACTAAGTGACGAACATCATTGGGAAGGGGTTAGATTTAAGGAACAACTTGAACCAAATAATTTCTAACAAATGTGTTCGTTCATTTTAAACAGAGCTCATAGCCCAAATTGAGCCTCAATTGTCTTGATTCTTTTTCACTTTTCCACCAAGAATTGTGTGGTGTTCAAAAGGTACTCTATTATGAAGATTCTTATTTTCAATCTATTCAATTCCAAACAGCTACATAGCAAATCATTGGTTAGAATAAATGTATTTGTGTAGAGTTCCGGTGACCATGTAGAGCTATATAATACACTTTAGGATAAACACCTGTTTTTTTATCTTCTCTCCAAGTTTCATTCCCTTTATTAATCTTTGTTTGCTTTTGCACTGCGTTTGTGAGTCTACCATGTCGACGCTCCGTTCTGGCTCTACCCAAAAAACGTCACCGCCTTCGCTGATGCGGAGGGATCCACATGTTGGGGCGAGTGACGTCGTCGAAATTACAAGAGTCAAATTTTTTAAATCTAAATGTAACCCCTTCCCACCCCTTGCGACGTGTCACGCTCCGCCTGATTGGTCGACTTCAAAGATCTCAGCATTTCAACACCACGCGCATTTCCCACCGTTGGATGGAGATCAATGTTGACCAATGACCAGAACCAGTGACTAGATGGTGCGGTGGGTTAAGGCGGGCTCCACGCCACTTGTCACACCTACTGCACTGTGATGGATAACTTCATTTGATTGACACCTTTCTTTCCAACCTTTCCAATTCAGACCCAATGATCATTCTAGTCACATGGACTATTCATTTGTTCTGGTTCGTCAGGCTCGGACAGGACTTGTCACCATAAATTTTACGCTCAGTAGTTATGAGGTATATTTTACCAAATAGAGGGATCAATTTTTCCTTATATTTCACACTTGTTTTTGTCGTTGCAATAACAAAAACATCTTATATTTTCATCCTGACTCGTTTTCCAAGTCTATCACCATCTTTGTGAGCAGAGCATCCATGCAGCGGTTGGCTAGCCTGGCACACCAGAACCACCAACTCGCTAGTCGTCCACACATCACACGCAACTAGACGGTCCGGTGGGTCTGGACCAACCTGGCAGACGAACCAGAACGGAACGCCCAAATTCGGGCGGTCCAATCAGTGCCCCGTTAAGGCGGGCCTCAAATCAAGCCATGGTCCTCCATGCCACTTGTCACGCCTACTGCGCAGTGAATTCATTACTTCATTTGGACACTTTTTTTTTGGACACTTCACCTGCTTAATCCAGACCCAATGATCGCTCTAGCCAAGTGCGATGTGGACGACTCATTTGAATTATATTGTTATACTGTTTGTTCAGCGGTCGGCCGCATGAGCTCCTACACTAGCGGCCTATGTGTGTTACGTTCTCAATAGTGAATAATAAAATAAAAAAGACAATGTAAAGATAATTACAAAATGTATCAAATTCAAAAACTGAATCAAAAGGTGCTGTAAAAAAAAAGGTGTGTGGGGTGGTGGGGTACGCAATATTGATTGGTATATCCTCTTAAAGACAACACCGGAAACAGTCAGATCCGTTCAAGTGCCTGCATGACTAAACTGGTTATAACCATTCACCAGTTCAGAGGCTAAACTCGTGGTTAGTAAAACGTTAGAAAAACAAAGTTAACAACTAAATATTAAAACGAGGGAGAGGGGGGTTTGTTGTGGACCTTATCTGTAAATGCACCAATATGATGCCAGTCTACACAGGGCCGTACAGTAACATG
This sequence comes from Bregmaceros cantori, assembly GCA_900302395.1. Taxonomy (NCBI): domain Eukaryota; kingdom Metazoa; phylum Chordata; class Actinopteri; order Gadiformes; family Bregmacerotidae; genus Bregmaceros; species Bregmaceros cantori. Next base: position 10,093 of record OMKY01052582.1, on the reverse strand, counting down.
GTTGGTCGTCACATGGGAAGCACTGAAAATAAAAAATGGAAAAAAAACCTTGTACCCAGCAAAGGGGTGAGCGCAGTCTCTGAATAGGATGTCTATTAGGTTGGGCTGTGTACTGCAAATAGCTCCCACAACAAGGCGACCTCAGGGCCAGAGATAGCAAATCCAGTTCCAGAAAATCCTCCCGTCTCTAGTCGACTGATTGGTTGAATATTTTTTTTTTATCTTAGAAAAATACTCAACATTTTCACACGCAGCAATAGGGCTGTTGCCCGGCGACGTCGCGGCTTGGGGATGGCAGACATTTTGGTGGTAGCATCGCGGTCAGATGAACAGGCAGAGAGAGATATTTGCATAACATTGTCAGTTTAAAAGTCTTCTATTATTGATTTATCCATGGTAATACGCTATCAATCACCAGCAGATGGCAGCCTAACTGTATTTAGCCCTATACAATGGATGTGAGGTGGTAAGATATACAACTTACATGATACCACCAAAATGTCTGCCGCCGTCGCCAAGCCGTGGCATCATGTGCAACAACCCTAGTCTCTAGTCGACTGATCGGTTGAATTTTTTTTAATCAACATTTTCACACGCAGCAGTTACAAGCGATTCATGTTCTCAAACTATTTAGAATTGCATCGGTTCTGAAACGTGAAACGTCATGGCTCGGCGGCGGCTGCCTTTTTGCTGGCATCACTTCCAGTGAAGTATATGTACTGTGAAGTGTACGTAGGTGTATGTATACGTAATTATGTATACATAAATGCATAAGTGGTATATCTTACTACTTCACGCGGATTATATGGGGGAAACCAATAGACATGGTTATGCTACCATCCCCTGGTGATTGACAACATTACCATGGATAATTAAATATTACAAGACTTGACAACATTACGCAAACATCGCGCTCTGCCTATTCGTCTGACCGCCATGATACCACCAAAATGTCTGCCAGCACCGAGCCGTGACGTCACCATGCACCAGCCCCTATTCCTTGTCCATGATCAATGCTAAAAATCACTCGCCGGCTAATCATGACATAGCTAATCACAGCTAGATAATATCACTACATTGTTACGGTGTCATTTCTCTCAAAGCAGACACCGGTTTATAAAATAATAATAAAGTCTGTTTGTAATGTACAAGCGAAGCGGGCTGCACCCTGAGACACTCATTCAGTGCTAAGGACTGCTAAAAAAGAAAAGAATTAAAAATAGTAGGAAAAATTAGAGATGCTCTTTATATTATAAGCTGTTATGTTTAGATTTGTACAGAGTATGTGGTGGATCTAAATTCCTCAGCGTTGAAAGTGGTTGGCACTCACAAAACTAAACAGAAAAATCAAGAAAAAGAGAAAATCATTACACTGAACTGAATGTTTTTCCCCATGTGCTTTCAATAGTCTGCAGACCACACTACGGGTGTTAGCGAGTACTCAGGATACTGCTCCTCCTGCGTTGTTGAAAGGACATTCTGACGGCCGCCACGGACAAATACCGTTTATGATCACACGATGGACATTGAAAAAAATTAAACACAGGTGTCCCTGTTGAGATTAAAAGTCTTGCGTTGATGTACAATGTTCATACACAGTCATACAGAGACAAAAATAAAAGCAGAACGGTGAAGGTTCGATGGCGGGGGCGGTGGAGGGGAGTGTGAGTTTAAAACAAAAAAAGAATAGTTTAACTAAAGCAGATCACTTCAAGTCATTTTCCCAACTCCAGTCGTGCGAGCCTAGCTCTCCGTCTCGAATCAAAATACCCTATGTATGTATGAATGCATCCAAAACAGCCTCTCCTTCATAGCTCAGAGAATGTTCCGGAAGTTGTGGGGTCAGCACAGGCCGGTTTGTTGCTAAAAACACACAGGGCTACAGCAAATGGTACGCGTTAATCCGTTGATGCAGCCCGACTTACGGAGAGAGAGCGAGAGATAGAGAGAGACGCTTCATAAACAGCAACACGTGATCGCTAACAAAAAACGCGCCAACCAGTGGCAGAAACTTGTTAACTGCATTAGCAGTGAATTTGCCAACAGCCGGTCTGCCACAGAGATGGTGGAAACGTAGCGTCACCTTGTTAGAAGGTCCAGCTCGAAGGAGTGGGTTGATCAAAATGTTTGTAAATTTGCTGTTAAGAAACCGACTATAAAGACGAGTGAAAAAAGGAAGGCGGTGGTCCGCTGAACGGTAAGCCCTCCCCCCTGCCTTGGCACTGTCTCAAGGCCTTGGAGAGGAAACGTCCCCCCCACCCCCCTATTCAGAATTTGTTGTTGGGGGAGAAAGAAGTTGGCGGCGCTTTGCCTTCGAAAGGCAACTGGGCAGCAGCGGCGGCCGTCCAGAAGGCAGGTGTTCAGTCTTTGAGTCGGTAGTCACACAGCTCCTTGTAGATCCTCTTACGGATCATGGGCATGTCGTCCTGGCTGAACGTCAGCTGCTGCTTCTTGGACAGACGCCGACAGTACTGGAGACACCAGACAAGTTGTTCAAAACACAAGGCTCCGAAAAACCGAAAACCAACAGAATTTTACGAGGAGCGGAAACGGAAACTAAGATTTCTTCAATTGTTCCGGAAAACAAACGGAACATTATAAAATCTACAAAACCGGTTAAAAAAACTTTTCCATTCTCTATATATTTTCATCAAGCCCTATGCATCTGGGGCTCCATCTTGTGGACAGACGAGGAAGTGAATGTAATGGCGTTTAAAATCCGGTTTTCACGTTAAAACAGTTCCACTGAAGTTTAAAAATCCACCAAATACATTTTGTATTAACTATATCTAAACTTAACATTGCACAAAATAAGGAACTTTAAGAACGAACAAAATGTTTGCGTTCCGAACCGGTTCAGGACCGAAATTTGGTGGAACTGTTCCAAGAACGAGAACGTTAAACATAGGCCTGCCTGAAACGTTCGGAACGGTTTTCAAGCCCTGTTCAGAACAAAACATTGAGTGAAAGTCTTCCTCCACATTTGACATGCAGACAAGCCGACAAGTGGAGGAGAAGTTGTGGCACTGCGGTAGACGTGGTGTCCATAACCACTCCGCCGGACACACTCGATTAAGTATTATTGATTGGCTCATTAATGATCCATTAATCATCTTTACAGATGGCCTAGTGTGTTCTACAACTTACCTCCAAAACAAACACTCCACAGTCACTGTCATTCTTCTGCTGAGGAATGCCCTGAAGGAAACATGGAAAACATGATTTAAAGTTTAGTCCAAAAGTCGTTTGGCATTACGGGTTAACCCTAAGCCTAAACGTAGCCCCAACCATAAACCTTAACCCCTATCCCTGCCCCTAACCCCTACCATAAGCCCTTCCCAGATCCCCAAATCCTGACTTTTGTGACCTGCTCTCTAAGAGGGACTGTACCTTGATGATGTGCATCTTCCAGCCCTTCTGAAATTTGTTCTGCTTCTTGTCCAGGGCCTCAGACTGAAGGTACTTCATGATGCACTGAGGGACCGCACACACACACACACACACACACACACCACACACACACACACTCTTGTTTTACATGTAAAAGAGGCATGACACCTTGGGCCACGAGACGGCAGTAAGGGAGATCATGTGCACATCCTCATCACTAGAGGGCAGCAGATCTGCTGCTGCCCTCGGAAAAAAGTAAATGCCAATCAGATATCCCAGGAGAGGGAATTCACATTAAAACTCTCACTAAGTTATATACTGTGGCGCAACAGCAGCCCCAGGTGAATGATGAACAGGGCACAGACAGACTTTTTTATGTAATGACACACCTGATTTGAGGTGTTAATTCATAACATTTTTAAAGATGAAGATAGAAAGTTATGTTTTCGATTTTAGGTTTCAATTTTTTCATTAACTGAAATGAAATGGATCTCTCACAGCGCAGACAGTGCTCACAGCAGCCCCTCCCGTCCCTGAGGGAGCAGCCAAGCACCTATGTCATGTGCACGCTGAGCTGCTGGGACCCGGTGGTTGGGGACCCCTGGTCTAAGCCATTTAAATATTAACTTGAAGGACAAAAAAAAAAATTAATACAATGTGTTGTCATTTCTTTATTTTTTGGTAAATCTTTATTTTTTTCATAATATTATATTCCGCGTTCTCATCAATCTCGGGACAATGCGGCTCTCTGAGTAAATTAGTTGAATAGGTGCTGCCCAATAGCTAGGCGGTAGCTGCTCTACAGCGTGGACCACTCACGTCAATGGTGTTCTTGAAGACGACGCCCTGACTGTCGTAGTATCCGATGGTCTTGCTGGCGATGTTGACCGTCACCAGCGACCAGTGGACCTCCAGGTGGATCGGAACCAGCAGCAACCATTTGGAAAACAGGTCTACCTGCGAGCATGGGACCCATGCATGGTGTTTAGATTCATCATCATTTTCAACCGTCTCCGCTGATAGCAGACTGTGCACCAATAAGGTGATTCTTCTCCAGAAACACTGACTCAGTGTTGCTCCGTTTAGGGTTTATGTCAAGTCCTTGAATCAGCATCCTTCTACTGAGTCCATGCTTTTGATCAGACAATATAATATATACAATTGATTACACACTATGAACAAGCAAAGAGATTGATAATAAAAACACAATAAAACACATGGTAGAAGTAGAACATCAATCCATTACATAAAGAAGGAAAACTATTCTCTATAATCTGAGTTATTACTTTTTTGGTCCAGCGCTTGACTCCTTCATAACCCTTGGCCACCAGCTGCTTGTGGAAGAAACTGTTGAAGAAATGGACCTGGAGACCAAAGGCATACAGTTAGAAACATAAAATATATGATTATCACAAGAATATATATTTCAATGATTCAATTCCAAAAGCTAGCGCTAATATCCTCTTCTGACTACAGTAACTGGGAGCCAAGGTTCCTCTTCCAACATGTGCAGACTGTCTGAACCTCACCTTGTCCTGGCCAGCTTCCATAATGAGCTCTCCGTACATGTTGATGACCTGAAGAGACAGGAGAACACACAGATGACCACCAACCTCGCTGACCTAAATTACCACCAACAACAGTCTCTACAGGGCTACCATCACAACACTACTACGGCACTGCACCACCATGACTGTTTGCGCGAGTGTATTCATTACCTGGTCGTTGAGCCAGTTCTGTTCGTCCAGCGTCTCCAGGTCGTCCAGGCTCAGGGTGTGTTTCTTGTAGGCCACCGCGAAGCCCACCACGGGGGCGGAGGCTAGCCCCGCCTTGAAGCGCCGCATCTCCAGCGGAATGTCCAACGCGCTGAGATACACAGGTCGCGCCGACGACCAGGCACCCGGAGGTGAAGGACACAAAGAGGAACAAGGTGAGGGAAAGCTGGGATATTTTTTGCCAAGAAGAAAAACATTTTATGGATATATTCCGGCATCAGCCCATAGGCGGAAGACATTGTAGGAAATCGCTCACACGGGGAATAGCCCCTAGCCTGGCAAGCTAAACCAAACTAATTGGCCATGCATCGCTCGAACGTGAAAAAGGGGGAGGGGAAAGGGAGTAGGAAGCTATCCAATCACAGCACAGTAGGTGTGGCAAGTGACAGAGTAGGAACTAAGGAAGCATCTCGTCTCGCAAAGACGGCAGAAAAGGTCGGCAGAATCCGAGCCGAGGATCAGATTTTTTGATTCGACGGACTAAGAAGCCACGGTTCTAGACACTATGGTCCGGGGGATGCGATGGCACGATGGTGGTCTTCAACCACTCCATATTTTATCATTTATATAATCTTGGTACTGTGAGCGTGCAGCCGTGGAACTCACCTTTTACTGAGGTCAATCTTGGTTTTGGCTTTCAGGTGTTGCAGAACATCTTTTTCACTAAGAGGAATGAAACTTCCGTACTTCAGGTACAAACTCTCCAAGAAGTCTGCAACGAGACGGGCAGAACAGAACAGCAATTATATATTAGCGTTTTGGGAATATAATTACACTATATTCCAAATCGTGCATCAGGTACTCCACAAAAAAAGAGGCCAAACTACATTTTTTTTGTCATTTAACATCAGAAAATTCAGAGTACCAAAGAACATGAACACTTTTTTAGGAACATGACCGTTCTCTCTTGTTTACAGCTGCAGTATGTAGATAAGGCTGGGCCACATCATGTATTCCACAGAAATATGTGAAATACATAAATAAAACCAAAACAACTGTATAAATAAGACACATGGTGATCATGTGCTCAACATAAACTCGTATTTTTGCTGACATTGTATGTCACCGTCTCTCTTAACTGCACGCTTTGAAGAAGAAATTAAAAACCTTGCGGGCCGCACTGACAAACTTTTAATTAAGATGGGGGCTGCAAAATATGGTCCCAGGGTCCGAGACCCCTGCTGTACACTATGCTTTGTGAATTATACCAATTTATGGGAGATACGGACAATTCATCTTCTGTTCAGTGTTTTGTGAGCATATTTATTCATGCAATGGTGTGCACTGTGCCAATCATAACTGTGAATAACATTTTATTTCACAACAAAAAAGTTTCCTCATGTGATTTTAATTGAAATCATTTTTGTCCGCAGATATTGTGATCCGAGACCACAGCACCATTACAATGAATATGTAAATCACACCCATCATGGCGATTCGATTCAGTATCAATTTCCTGACCTAATGATTCTTTTTTTTTCGATACTCAAGAATTCACCACGATTCGATACGATTCGCTTTCGATGCGAAAGTTATTACGATATTTGAGAAAATAACTGCACCTTTCGTTGCAGCGCAGGAGTCAATGTACTACCTTCCAGACACACACGCCGTGTTTGCGCACGTGTGTGCGTAAAGGAAGCGAGGTAGGAGGTGTCAAATAGGTGACAGCTAACAATGATGCAGCATCTTTAACCACTCCACCACCGCTTTGACATGTTCATTTTTAAGCGTCTGTGACTCTCACCATACACCATCTCTCTGAGCAGCTCCGTGTCGTCGGGGCTCTCCACTCCACCCTCCCGTCCGCCCGGCCGCCACGTGCCCTGCAGGCAGTACTGCAGGTGGTCCGTCAACGTCGTCCGACTCTGCGCCTCGTTCTGCACGTTGATGTGCAACGGGAGCGACGGCGCGGGCAAGCGGACCACGTGGAATGCTGGCGTCGTCTCGGCGTCGGCGGAACATCCCTCGGGGGGCGGGACGGTAGTCGTTTCCATGGCGACTTCCTCGGTGCCCGTGTCGGAGACGCCGCCGTCGGGTGGAGCCTGGAGGTCGACTTGCATGGCCGAGTCGTCGCCGTGACTGTTGGCGACTTGCTCGGTTTTACTGTGCGTAACTTCCGTGCCGGTCTCAGCTCCTTCTGCCGCCTCTTGCACTTTGGCGTCTCTAGGCGAGTCAACGCCGTTTACGGGGGTCGTTGGCTGTGCAGTTTGAGCTGCTGCCACATCCCCATCAGGCGGTCTCACAGAAACCGGGCGTCCCCGACCACCTCTACCTCTTCCCGGCCTTGATCCCAACACCCCCCTGCCTCGGAACCCGGCGCCCCTCGCGGTCTGCCCTGCTCCCCTGCCACTAGAAGCCTCCCCTCTGCCGATAGATTCTCTCCCTTTCCCTCTGTCGGGTGTTCCCCGTCCTCTCCCACTTCCCCGCGGCCGGCCTCGTCCCCTCTTCGCCGGAGTGGTAAAGCCGTCGCCGTCCTCTGCGTTCTCCGGGGCATCTTTCCGTGCATCTTCCGACAACGCAGATGGCTCAGGCGAAAAAGAAAGTTGGCTCGGAAGGTCTCCGCCCTTTGTTTCTGCGTCCTGGTCTTCACTATCGACGTCCTCGTCGGCCTCGTCCTCCTCATCGCTACCAGACAGGGCACGTTTTTTCAACACAACATCGGATCTCTTGGGAGTGTCCCCGTTGTAACCACTACCCCTCGGCCGACCTCTTGGACGACCCCGACCCCTCCCTCGACCACGCCCGCCCCTGCTGTTGCCGTGCGGAGGCCCCGTAGAATGTCCGTGGCCGTGGGGGCCGCAGCAGTCGCAAGCCTTGGGCGTGCGCTTCCGACCGGATGAGCGTCCATTCACGACCGTTGGGAAAGGTTCCGAGGTCGGGGCGACCACCGGGGAGGTCTTGACATCGGCCTCGGGGGGCGTTTTGACGTCTGCGTCGACCTTGTTCTGGTCGGCGTCGGTAGACCGCAGGTCACCATCCGGCAGCAGGGGGGCCGCCTGGGCCGGGAGAGCCTGGTGGGGGGCGTCCGACGGCCTGGTGGGAGTGAGACACGCGTTGGCGCTGCTGTGAACCATGACTCACTGCCGCGATGCTTCTTGCCCCATTCCCGGCGAGTCCGCGCCCGCTCCAGTTCAGCTGCACCGAGCACCCCCTCACCACCTTTTTTATGATGTTTTTTTAATAAAAAAAAAGAAAAATAAATCAACAACAGTTGACCTTTGACCTCTCGCACTCCGGTTAGCACGCCATATTTTCCACCTAGTGTCACATCGAGTGGCTGCAATGATGGGCAGAGATTCCCTAGGACAAGAACAAAATAGAACACTTAGTTAGTACCAAATAGCAGGTGGTTTTTTTTTTCTCCAAGCAGTGTGGAGGCGTGACAACCAAACTCCGCCCACGTCCGTGCTGATTGGTCAATTGATTTCGTACCGACGGGGACTTGCATTTTCTCAGGATAATGCCCTACCACTTCATGACCATTGTAAAGGGGCAAATACAATGGACATAGTTAGGCATCCATGTGCTGGCAATTTATAGCATATTACCATGGATAAATACAATAAAGTAATAAAACAATAATAGAAGACTTTTAAGCGACTTAAAGAAGTAAAGTTAAAAACAGAAAAAAACATTCTTACATGGTCACATGCACATAAAAACTTACACGACTTATGGCGGCTGTCAAAACTTGCACGCTATACTACGTATAGCTTCTGGTATTTGTACAATCAATTTAACCCAAAACTGGGGATCAGATAGAAGCAACTACTGTAATGACTTCCAATGCGTTTCCTGTTCAAATCTACAAGTTACACGATTTTGTGGCAAGTTTGTGACAAGTTTGTGACAACGAAATCACTGACTCAGATTACACAGAAATGATTCCGGGGAGCTAGGGCTGTACAATCTTAACAAAAATAAAATCCTAATTTGTGTCTTTGAAATCTTGATTTTAGATTTGTTTCCCATTTCTTGGGGGAAAAAATGACAAAATAAATCAAAACTTGAAGTTTCATATTTCAAACTTTGTAAAGGGTTTCCATTTTTGGAGTTAAGTAGAGACACCTCACCCTTTGGTTTAGGATTAAAACAAGTATCAATGTATATACATTTTATTCACCCATATAACTTGAAAACAGACCAGTAAAAGCATTATTATCAATGTTAGAAAGGAGATACGATTTCACTTTTTCCAGAATCCTCTGAACTAAATAAACCGATTTCAAACCGATTTTTCGCACAGCCCTACGTAGAGCTAATACGATAATTTAGATAAAGTACTACTGCGCAGTACTTGCAGTAGAGCGAGTGCCCGGAATATCAGATGGGGTTGAACACATTTCAGTACTAACTGGTCAGTGACGGTTTTCCCTTTTTAAAAGTTGCACACGTCAATAATCTAAAACGGTGCGACTCAAATTCCGTTTCTGTGGCGCCTCTGACGACGATGACCGTCGGTGCATCGTGTCGGTTTATTTCCGCACCCGCAGCAATAAAAAGCAACACATGATGATCAGCAACAGAACCGTTCAGTAAAAGTCATCCATTCATTAGAATGCATGCACAACTCCACTGCTGGGGGCTAGCAGCGTTAGCCTGTTAGCTCCCAGCACCAAAACAAGCCTTCCCACCACAAAGACGTCCGCTGCGCCGCGGCCGAGCCGTGCGACGCAGGACAGCGGGCCGCTCGATGGACGCGTCGGCGGATGGAAGAGAGGGGGAAGAAAATAATAATGATGGTCCGGTACCTTGTGTTTTAGACTGGCAGCGTCGGCTACACGGACAATTGTTTCATCTGTGGCACCATTAAAAAAAAACACAACATAAAAAAACTAATTCAAGTTCCCGTCGAGGGATGATGACGTCACAGGCCATGCAGGATGACGCGACTTCCCGTGGTTTGTCCACGTTAGATTAAAACC
>OMKY01052581.1:4649-17435 GCA_900302395.1 Bregmaceros cantori | reverse complement strand
TGGATTGAACTGCAAAATGGCAATCATCGCTCGCAAGCACATGCAGCAGACACCGACAGACCCCCCCTCACACAAACCACAGACAAATACACACACATAGGCACACAGAAACACACAAACCACAGACACACACAGACACACACACACACACACACACACACAAACCACAAACACACACAAACACACACACATATAGTCATGTTTCCATGGAGACACAAGACAAATGGCCACCAAGCAGGAGGTCAGTGTGGAGATTGTGCCAAAATCTTGCAGTGGAGGCTTAAACGTCTCTACTGCGCCACTCCAGGTATTATCCTAGACGGCTTAGCCACCTAGACACTGAATGACCAGGTATTATCCTAGACGGCTTAGCCACCTAGACGCTGAATAACCAGGTATTATCCTAGACCGCTTAGCCACCTAGACACTGAATAACCAGGTATTATCCTAGACTGGTTAAGCACCTAGACACTGAATAACCAGGTATTATCCTAGACTGGTTAACCACCTAGACACTGAATAACCAGGTATTATCCTAGACTGTTTAACCACCTAGACACTGAATAGCTAGGTATTATCCTAGACCGCTTAGCCGCCTAGACAGTGATGAACCAGGTATTATCCCAGACCGCTTAGCCACCTAGACACTGAATAACCAGGTATTATATTGGCCACTTAGCCACCTAGACACTGAGTAACCAGGTATTATACTAGACCGCTTAGCCACCTAGACACTGAATAACCAGGTATTATCCTAGACTGCTTAACCACCTAGACACTGAGTTACCAGGTATTATCCTAGACCTCTTAGCCACCTAGACAGTGAATGTCCCCGTAGACAGTGGAAACGTAATTCTTTAGCTTTGGTTGCACACACTGTGTTAACATCTTCGATTACAGTGATGCAGTGTTCCTGGCAGCTCCTCGCGGCGTTTAGAACTTGGCAGCTCCGCTCAGAGGTGTCTTTAAACAGTGTCCTGCTGAGAGAACCCGTTTGGGCTCCATTCACACTTTCTTTATATGTGTGAAAGGCTTACACCACTAAATCCTGCATCTTCCCCAGTCTGCCTCTTCAATTTGATTACGCCTATGTTATTTCTTCCTCTGTTCACCTCATAATAGCAAGATGTGAAAAAAAAAAACATTGACACATATATGCTTCAGTAACACAAAGTGTAGTGGTAAAGAACAACAGGACATAAATTATCAAGTGCATCAAATAGCAGCAGATCTTTATGCTGGGGTTGGAATCATCACTAAAGACGCTTACAAGCAAACTTTTAGTCTGTTTTAATCGAAACCTGGTGTTTTTCAGGAGCTGGTACCGATAGTTGGGGTACTTGTGAAAGCAGCAAATGCACCAAATGCGTACCAAAACCAACCGGTCCGACTGTTTCCAAATGAACCCTAGCACAGTTCAATTGCACTGGGAATCCAAGTCCGCAGATGCCGTTCTGAACCACTGACGATGCGATCACATTGATTTAGGCTCCGGATTTTTAACTCTAATTTTCATGCACAAAAACTGACACAGGAAATAGGCTTGCAGCCTTTAACCAACGTTGGGTGGTCATTCTAGCCACGGTGAATTCCACTTGTGGTATTTTAGATGGTCAGCAGTGATTGTGATTGTGGTGTCATGGTTGTGGCTACTTGGGTCAGACAAGTGCTGGCCTGGTGGCCCCCCCTCCGACACTTGAGTATTATTTCAGACAGGCGTGGGCCCGTGCCTAAAACGTGGGGTATCAACAGCCGCTACGGATGAGGGGGTTGGGAGCCGGGGCATTTGCATTTTGTGAGGCCTTGGTTTCTTGATCTCTCTCTGGCTCTAGTCGTGAAGCGTGCCGCTTTTGCTAGATGCCCCCGGGGGAAATCTTAAAATAAACCAACACAAATCAAATGTGATCCAGTTCAATTCTTCCGGTGCATTCACATTTCATATATCTGGCCCTTTTGCAAGGTTACTTTTTGATTGGGACTAGACAAACAGATTGGCTTGTGAATGGTGGTGGTACAGTTCTGTCTTTCTCTGGGATGAGTGAATCAACGCTGGGCGATGATTTGTGTGTAGTTGATAGAACAGTTTTACTGCCAGCGGTTGCAGGATATTTATAAGAACCAGAGAGGACACTGGCTTCTGGAATGATGCTTGGGCCGACCGTAAATAATCTGTAATAGACAAGTTTACACACCAAAAATTGCATCCATTTTATCCCACACTAATGAAATCACAATTCTGTTGTCTCTATAGCACTCTACGTAGAGCATCCGAGCGGTGCGAAGTGAATGAATTTGTTGCATTGCGTTGTAAAATTTTCTTGCTAGAGCTCGCTCTATGACGAAACGCGCTGGGCCTATTCTCCCGGCTAAAAAAAATGGTGTTGTTGTCAAAAATCCACGGTGTTGCTATCTCTGTAGAATGTATAGGTCAGAGTGGCCTGTCTATTTGGGTATGCAAGCAAGACTATGAAGGGTTGAATAGAAAAGTGTGATGCTTAAGTATGCTAAAAGGGTTGGGCCAATATTTATGTCTCTATTTTTGCTGAGCTTTGCTGAAGAATCGTGGATAAAGAGAGCCTCTGTGCTATACCTTCAGTCTGGTCATTGGAGAAAGGGAACGATGATTTGTAATGCTTGGGAAACAAATCATTTAACATTTTAACATTTTAATTTAGTTTTGAAATAAAGAATAAGTCTCAACTACTCAATATGGTTCATGAAGTTGAGCGAAAGTGGTGAATCATTCCAGAACCACATCGTGTGCTGGATGACAAATCACTGCCCTACTTATTGACAATCTTGATAATCAAGCCAACATTGACAATAATCTAAAGAAGCACCTTCACACTGACCTAACGTCTACTAAACCTCTCCCCACCATATGACGTGACTAGTCCATAAAGTGCTTGCAGGAACCTATAATTTAAAATGTTGTTTTTTTACCATTATGAAAAAAATGCACCTTGTTTGCGTGTGTGTCTGTGTGTGTGCGCGCGAGTGTGTTTTGGGAGGCTGTGGGTGGCGTTGTTCTGTTCAATGTTCTGTCTCTGTAAAGCACTTTGTGTTGCTCTGCATGAAAGGTGCTATACAAATAAATAAAATTTGAGTTTGAGTTTAACACTAAATGGAAGATCACATTTGATCCTCAAAACCAGGTCATTTTGTATTGGTTTCAAACATGTCAAAGTACATCAAAAGATGAAAATAAGATTGAGTGAATATTGCAGTCAACTCTTCCAACTAGCTGAAAAAAAATCTGTACTTCAATTCTTCTGGAAATTACATTCACCCATTTTACAAACACACTATCCATTCTTGAAAACTGACCGTGGCATACACTTGGCGGCAACAAAACTAAGGAACACTGGAAAAGTATGGGATGCAATAGTGGACGCAACGAGCCAACTTATTTGTGTTTCAACACAAGAGGAAACAACAACGCATCATTCATGTTTATCTAAGCCACATCTCGAACCTGCATATTTTTGAAGACTTTAGTAAATAACATTTTAGACTTGAAATGAAAAATGCCTTTAACAACACCCAAGTTAAGGCCTAGCATGGCAGTTTCTTAATTTTAGGGCTGCAACGATGAGTCGATTAATCGATTGAATCATTGTTATTTCGCCAGTTTTGTGCTGACATTACCCCAATTGGTCCAGGCAAATCTGGTATTAATACATCATATTTGAAAATATGAAATACTAAATGGTTATAACTGAGAGAAAAAAAGGTGGATAAGCAGAAAAAAATCTAATATAATGAAAAAAAATATATCAAAATATTACGGTATAAATTGTAAAATGATTGTCTCAGAGAAAGTAATGTTTAGCTTTGTTGGTTAAGAAGAACCAAGTTTGACTAGATTTGAAGTTAACAAGATCAATCTCTTGTAATTGTTGGACAGCGTTAATATTTTGGGGATTTTCTAAAAGAAAAAAAAAACCTCTAATGGATTAATTGACTAATCGTTTCAATAATCGCCAACTAATCGACTATAAAATAATCATTAGTTACAGCCCTATTTCATTTTAGACTTTTTTTAGACCCTGCAGGAGGCCTGTGGTACGAGCAGTCCCACTGCCGCAGCCGGCAGCCATGCACGCATCAGCGCGTCTGGCCAGCCAGGTTATGTTGAACAGTGTAACCAAAGTGTATTTCCATACAAAAGAAGACGATAGATTCCACTGGGCATGCAGTGTATAATGTCCAGCACTGCAGCAGACAGGGGGAGAAAGTTGTAGCGAGGAATTCTGAAGTGAGCGCTGCACCAGCGAACGCTATCCCTTAGAGAGGCCCAGAGCGGCGAGGAGACAGACACGCAGCCATACAGCAAGGAAATTATTATTTAGTAATAATAACACTACGCCACTCCAAACTCTACTAGCAGACTGTGGACACACTCTCACAGTGAGTTTCCACTCAAACTGTCATGAGCCGCTTGTCCACGGGCGGCACCCAGGCGCCAGGTTCGTTCGTGGACCGCACGAGCACAGCTGGTGCTCGTCTCACTCGGCTCCGGAGCGGCTCCATGATTGGCTGCTCTCCCCTTCTTAAAGGGGCTTCGGGCGCTGGTCCCATGCAGCGTCCACGTTCTTCCTCGGTCAGTACTTAGGGAGACAGTTTATGTTTTGTATAGCCAGATCGCTACACTCCCTGAGCTCTCAGTGTAGCTTATTGTTAGCCGCTTAGCCTAGCAGCGTTCAGAGACTCTCATTGCCTGTACACTATTGCTTTTGTTTGCCTTTGCACACTGTGTGCTACAATTGTTTTGTGATTGGTTCCTGTGTTGCAGAGAAACGGATGACGGCATTGGTTGCCATTCAGTCATCCAAACTTTCATTGCATTCTTGACTGAGTCCTTATTCTTTATTCTCGCTGTACGAATCATAACACAAACAAATGACTGGGTATCTATTTGATTTTCCTGAATTGATTCAATTCCGTTTGACAAGGTCACAATTCATTTCACGATTCTATTTTTTTTAATACATATACGTTAGGGCTGCAAATAATGATTATTTTGATAATCGATTAATCTGCCATTTTTCCTGACGATATAATGAATCGTCAAACTTTGAATAATTTTTATTCAAAGTTTGCAATATTGATATTGCAAATGTTTTTCTGTTTCGCTATCTCCACTCATTGCTAACATTTCCTCTATTGTTAGCACGGAAGTGACTATACTCTTCCATGCTAACATATTGCTTTATTTTAACATTTCCACCATCCAAAGCTGGATGCCTGGATGGCATCCAAGCTTACGTCTAGTCTTTATTGTATTAGGGCCATGACGCAGGTAATGGAGACTGGCATTGGGAACAACAAACATTACACGTTTGAGCGTAAGGTGGGCCAAACAAGGAAACGATTAATCGCTGCCAATTAATCGATTAACAAATTAGTTGGCGATTATTTCTATCATCGATTAATCGATTGCAGCTCTAATATACATACATACAAAAGAGCTCCTTGTGTATTTGTAATTGTGTCTTTGCATATAAGAGGGTCACACGGAGAGAAGTGTCAACAATCTCAAAGTACTTATTTTATTTATTTATTTTTACTTTTAGTTGCATTACTTGCATAAGACATACCCCTGACAGGGTTTCAGTTCCTTTTTCAATTGATTCAATACATTTTGAGCAAGAATCGGTTTCAAATAGATTTTCTTTTTTTTTTTCCTAGTTGACGCTTTTTAACAACTTCAGAAATCATAAAAATGCCATGGAGGCGGCTGGGAAGAGACACGGCAGCAACGCAATAATTGGTGCACAGCGTCAAATGATGTGGAGAAGCCACTGACACTTGCTGTGGAAATTTGTTCGTTCAACATGTGTGAACATAAACGAGAGAGAAAGAAAGAGAAAGAAAAGGCAAGAGAATGGCAGAGAGAAAGAGAGAGCAAAAGAGAAAGGCAGAGCGAGTTGTTTCATATTTAGGGGCTAACGTACCAAATCCATCGGCTCGCCCCAAGGCGACCGTACATAATGGCATAATCAATGGAAAATGTAAAACAAGTAACAAGGTGTTTATGTGTTTCCTCATAGTCATGCTTTTAATGACTGTGTTATGTTTAAAAATTATTCATTAATATCAAATTGGTGTCAACCATTAGCGGGTAGTCTCAGCACAAGACTAGCGACAAAAACAATGAATCAATTCTGTGATGATCTCTATTCGCACCACTCCCCTCGGGTAAGAGGTTTCGGTCCATTAGGGTCAGAGCCTTGTACCACAAGAACAACTTCTTCCCTGCTGCCATACGGCTACTAAACGCCAGATAGCTCAGGATGAGACAAGCTGCACAAGCCACTTTCTGACCCCAGCACTGCTGCACAATGTGCCTTGTACATAGACTGAACATTTTTGAATCTATGTTTTTGTATCACTGACAATGGAAATAGATTTCATTCTGATTAATTGTATTATTGATTCGTCAGTTTCAGTGATGGAGAGAAACGCATTAAATTTACTTTCCTTTTTTACATTACATTTAAATAAATGTAAAAAATTGTAAATTTTTTTGGTGTACTTTTTTACTTTTTCACAAGTTTCTTTGTAAAGTAACTTTACGGTGAAAAAAATAATTTTTACTGAGCGACACCGGTTGGGAACTGTAATTGGCACATATGTTGACGTCAGCTCTCTCTCTCTCTCTCTCTCTCTCTCTCTGTCTCTCTCTCTCCCTCTCTCTCGGGCGCTCGCTCTCTCTCTCTCTCTCTCTCTTGCTTTCTGTCTCTCTCTCTCTCTCTCTCTCTCAGAAGGATATGAAAAGTGGGGGGATTTGGCATTGAATTACATTTTTTACTGAAAGTTACTCAGTACTTTCGCTACTTCAGTATCTTTTTTTTTGGAGTAACTTTTTACTTTTACATGAGTAACAATACTTTTACTTAATTAATTCTTATGGCTACTCTGCCCATATCTGGTCAGTTTCAGTAAGACGACCTGAAGAAATGCATTCTTCCCTGATCTCAGTAAAGTCAACTGAGAAATGTAAACAAAGTGTGTACCTTTATGTTTAAATCTCATCCAAGATGCGAGCCAAGAGAATGTTCTGGCTTTGATGCCAAGGTGTGAGCGTGTCTCTACAGCCTGATGGAGAGAGAGGCTCTTCTGATGCTGACGCCACAGAGAAGGAACCATCCGGAACGCTATAGTCTGCCGGCTTAGACGGTGGCTCAAAGTGTTCTGGCACGCGGAACGTGCGGCGGCCTCGGGCATTCTTTCGGTAGGACAATGAATGAAGAACAGTCTGCATTGGCACGGGATTCTTTATCGTTTCATTGAGCAGGCGGACTTTGCTCCGATAACTGAGCAGATATACAGGGTGATAGTGGACAGGTTGGATTGCCCTAATGTGGGCCATTTTTTTGCAACTTCCTAATGTGGGGTTGGTATTGGGGCATTGGGGTCCAGGACTAATAGGCTCAGTGCGAATCCGCAGTGCGAATAATGAACGCTGCCAACCACTGAACTCAACTCAATGACGCATGTTGAGCACTGTCTTTTTTACTGGTTCTTATTGTTGTTGATGTTGCTGATTTCTTTTAACGGCATTTTAACTTTTTATTGTTGCTATGTCGCTGTGGCCTGTGTTGGTTGTATGAAAGGATCGGGGGGCACTCTTTCAGTTTCGTTGTTGTGGTTGCTAAACTGTAAAAATGACAATAAATGTTCTATTCTATTCTATTCTGTGTTCTCAGAATAAGTTTTAAATAGCTGTGTTTTGCATAACGTTTTAGAAAACGAGATTTGAGAGAATCTTGATGAATTATCTAGAATCATCAATCGTATTGACATTGTTTTCACTGGAATACAAATGCTATGACATATTTGTCCAGTTAAAGCCTTAACAAGCTTTAACTGGAATTATAAACCAACGTGAGTGTGGCATCTATTCTGTGCCGAGGTGTACAGCTAGCTTCATGGAAGGATCTGACCATGAGAACCTCAACTCAGCAGCACAACCGAGGTTGCCTTACAACCCTGATTGCCGATGTCCTCTACCGAGGTAGAACTGGTCTAAGCCATCCGTTGTGGACAGTAGAGTTGTTAACATAACTCCTTTTTACGAAGGACAAGAAAAGGATACTTGCAGATTTGTATCCATGTAACAAATCTGCAGCAATCTGTTTAGATTTAATCAAACCAAAGTTAAACTAGAAGCACTCGGAGATCGCAAACCTGCGCCGAAGTCGTACAAAAAAAATAGCACTTGATGTACATCTAGTGACGCAGTGGTGTTTTGCACTCTTCAAATGTTAAACATGCGCGCTCCCATTTGTAACGTAGCTAACGTGACGTTGTTGGACCTAATCAATCATTTTTTCATGAAAACGTCTCTTTGGCACCCCGTGCACTAACCAGGTAAGGAACTATCCATCCATCCATCTGTAGGTGTTGGTGATTGTTATCAGCGTTGATGAAGACACAGACACGTGTCTGTGTGTGTGCTCGCCGTCTGCTCCGCACAGGTGCAATATCAAATCAAACTTTATTTATACAGCACTTTTCATGCTGAGAAAAGTTACTAATGGGCTACAGAAATGCACCAGAATTGAATCACTTCGTTCGTCATTTCCAACAAACCTGGAAAATTTTATCCAGATCCGTGCTCAACTTTTTCAGTTATCGAGGGGGCAAACCAATGCGGGCGAAAACATAATCTGTTCCGCCCCGGCGCAGGTAATTAAGGCAATGTGAAGACTCCTTTAACGGAGAAAGACATTGACTTTTGGCTGAGGAAATTTGTATACCTCTTACTTGTATACGTTCAAGTAAACTAAGGCTAATTTGATTGTCAATGTGAAAACTCCCTTAACGGAGGAAACATGTATAAATCCACACTCAATAGGGTAATAATCCTCCAAAAGAGAGCTATTAGAATTATATTTAATACAACTTATCGGGAACATACCAATACACTTTTTTTTTTAACTCAAATCTGTTAAAACTAAGGGACATGGTGGATTACAAAACTGCTATAATAATGTACAAAGCCAGGTATAAACAACTTCCAAGAAACATCCAAACAATGTTTGGGGATAGGGAGGGAGGGTACAGCCAGAGGGGACAGTTAAACTTGAAAATATATGTGCACGAACAACAATGAAATCGTTCTGCATTTCATCATGTGGAGTAAAAATCTGGAACAGCATTGATGTGGAAATTAAGCGGAGCCCAAACATTCATACATTAAAAAAAAAGTACAAAAAAATGACAGGAACGAATGAGGAACAGGAAGAACGGGGTTCATAATTGGTGTGAATGGTATGTACAATGAACCATAGTGATATACGTGTATGCAGCATAGCATACACATAAGTGTATGCAGCATAGCATATATGTGTATGTAGTTACATTCAAATGCTGCTTATGCTAGACAATGGGTGGGAGTAATACGTCTTACTTCTTCTCACTCCTTTTCGAATATTAAGTGCATCATCATATCTTCATTTCAGATTGTATTATTGTGTTTCATTATTTGTAATGAATTTCGTTTGCTTTTATTTTGTGTGTGTGTGCTAATATTCAAAATAAACTCCATTCATTCATTCATTCAAACTTCATTCATTCATTCATTCAAACAACATTGACTTTTAGCAGGGGAAATGGTATGGGAGAGACAAACAAGGGCTTGGATCATGAGTATGCAAATTGGAACACAGCCTTACTATGTGTTAACACCAAACGCAAACTGGGCTTCTCGGCTTGGAGCGAAGTGCCGCGACCAATCGTCTTGCGTGAATTGGGCGTTGCGTTTTGGCCATCTGCCGCTACGACACTGCCTCAAATGCATTTGTCGGTCCGTGCAGCGCCAGGTCATGTGACCAGCGCCGACTTGACCCCAAGCATTCTCTCGGCGAGCGCTGATTGGGGAAACTTTGCCGAGCGACGCCTCAGAGGTATTCAGGAGGAATGACCAGGCTGAAAGGGGCGAAAGCAGCGAGGGGTTGGATTGCGGTACATCGACCGGGAACGAGAGTGTGAGGTGATGGAGCCCTTCACCGGATCCCTTCACCGGCCTGCCAGCGAAGACGTCTCTCCTCCCGAAGAGACGAAAATGCATCTCCAAATGGCCGGACCGCAGACGGGCGACCATACCATCTGTGTCCTATCCGTTAGAGGGATGACTTACATCATCCCTGGAGGATGACGATGTTCGTTAGAGGGGAACAATACTTCCTTGATTTGGACCTATTTATGTGACACACTTTATTGTGTTGAGTTCTGCCTTCAACCGCATTAATAGATGCAAAGTGCTTTGATGGACAGATGTTTCTGGTGAATCCATTATGCATAATAGTATATACAGTGTTTAATATGGTTGCCAGCTGTCCGGTGGACGATGGAATGGCCGTTTGAAACTAAAATATATTTTCCCTATTGATCACGTTATGGAGCCACCTCCACACTTTGTCATTCTTTGACAGAGGAATCACCTATTTAAAAAAAAAAAAAAACTCTCTTCCTGTCTGTTACTTTCATTTCCAGAAGGTGACAACAGCAATCTTAACTCTTTAGATTTAAAAATGATTTCTTTTTCTGTCTGCTCCGATCCAGACCCAAAAAAAAAAAAAAAAAGGTTCCGCCTCAATGTGCTTTGTACTCAAAGTACTGGAAATCCATCAAGGAAAACACTATACTCCAAAGAGTAGTATAGAGGCTGCTCTATGAACAGGACAGACACGCAAGGCATGCTCAAAGCAGTCAGGCAGATGCCAGAGGGAACCTGTAGGGGGATGGGGATGGGGGCTCTTTTCCACTGGCTTACTTAAGGCCAGCATGGCACAGTTCACATGCACATCCACCCAAAAAACGTACTTCTCTAGGGTCCGCATTGGCCGAGTGGTTATGGACACCGCACCTAATGCGACCCCATTCACGTTAGTGGCGCTGTGTCTACCGCAGCGTCCGCAGTGTCACAAGTTCGACTACGCTCGTCGACTTGTCTGCAATGTCTACCCCCGATCTCTTCAACCCAGTTTCCGACTAATCCTATCCAATAAAGATGGAAAAACGGCGTTGACGCGGGAAAAAATAACTTAAAATTTTTTTTTTAAAAATTGCTTGTTCAAAGGTCAAATCAGCAGGCCAGATTTCAGGACCCGCTGAGATGTGGGTCCAAAATCTGTTCGTCCTTGGCCATGTTTACTGGTCGCCGATTGGTCACACTCCGAGGGGGTCACAGGAGGGGGTGTGTGTGCCCCCAATCCCCCAGTCTGGCAGGCATCAATACAACAAAGGTAGAAGGTATCACCTGCCACCAGTGGCTCTGATAGTTAAGGACCAATATTTTGGTGGCGGAACAGATTCCGAGAACGAAAACGTTAAACATTGGCTGAACCGTTCGGAACGGACCTTTTAAAAAATAATTTCGTTTTCAAGCCCTGCTCATAGTGCTTCTAGTTGATTCATGTCGCACACGGCCGCCCTCACTCACCGAGAGCTTACCGAGAATCAACCCCTGAGAAATAGTGCAAGGGAGGACATTTGAAAATGACTTGTGGGTTGCTACAGACAAGCAGAATGTCCAATTTTCTCATCATCCCCAGTGAAAAGGCAGTTTGCGTGTCACAGACCCTTTGAAAATCTGATGTCGACACAGTCTCAAGGCACGGTCATGTCCCCATCTGTACTGTCCGTAGTGACATTGATTGTCCATGAAATTGTTTCAGGATGCTTAACCTCTGGCAAAGTGTCAAATGCATTTCTGTGACAAACTGTTCCATAAATCTTTGCTGAGAGGGTGAATTTGGGTGAATTGACCGTTGTCCTGATGCCTTTTTTAACATGAGATTAGAAGGACTGATTTGGTAAAGTATACAAATGCAACTATATTAGTAGCATATCATAGTAGGGGGGATTGCCCTAATGTGAGCCCTTTTTTGCAGCTTCGTAATGGCGGACAGTCAGTTGGCTAAGGTGGAACAGTGAAATGGAGTGTTGTCCACGCATTGCACATCGCTAGACGTTTGCATTGGGTCTGGTAAAACCAGCGCCGGAAAACGTAAAAAAAAAAACCAACAAAAAACGTGTCAATCAAATCGCGTTATCCAGTCACAATGTAGTAGGTGGGACAAGTGGCGTGGAGGCGTGACAACCAAACTCCGCCCACGTCTCGCCTAGCCCGTACAAACTCCACCCACGTCCGCACTGTTTGGCTGTTTGAATCCTAACCGACGGCTTGCCTGATTTTCCCAGGTGCAATGCAAACGTCTCTCGATGTGCGATGTCTCCTCCCTTGTCCACTCATCGATGTTATCTTCCCATAACTTTCTCTGTCTTGCTCCCTTCCTTCCACCTGGCACTGTGCCAGGTGGAAGTCTCCTTGGGATGTTGTGTCATGTCCGTACCATTTTAGTTTTCATTTCATAGAACTTCATATGGTCCGAAGGCTTGCGACTTATTCGCTGTTGACGTGTTCTTTATGCGAGATGCCGAGGAGCCTGCAGAAACATCTCATCTCGATGGCCCCAAGTCTTCTCTCTAGCTTTGGAACTGCTTAGCTCTAAATCAGTGGGGAACCGGTGGCCCGTGGGCCGCACCCGGCCCGCGACACCCTGTCATTTGGCTCGAGGAGCAATTCCTAAATTCATTATATATTAAAAATAAGTAAAAATAAATTGAAATACATTTCGTTGAGTGAGTGAAAAATCACATTGAATATACGCCGTGTGTTGTGCGGCCGTCGGTAGATTTTATAAATTTGCAAACGGCCCTTGAAGTTAAAAAAGGTTCCCCATCCCTGCTGTACATAACCATTGTTTTCATGGT